>CAUYQU010017438.1:0-30700 GCA_963574635.1 Cheracebus regulus | reverse complement strand
ATGGTTTTGACTTTTTATCCAATTTGCCAGTCTGTGTCTTTTGATTGGGGCATTTAGGCCATTTAATTTAAGGTTAATATTGTTATGTGTGAATTTGATCCTGCCATTTTGATGCTAGCTGGTTGTTTTGCCTGTTAGTTGATGCAGTTTCTTCATTGTGTCGATGGTCTTTACCATTTGGTATGTGTTTGGAGTGGCTGGTACTGGTTGTTCCTTTCTATGTTTAGTGCTTCCTTCAGGAGCTCTTGTAAGGCAGGCCTGGTGGTGACAAAATCTCTCAGCAATTGCTTGTTCGTAAAGGGTTTTATTTCTCCTTCGCTTATGAAGCTTAGTTTGGCTGGATATGAAATTTTAGGTTGAAAGTTCTTTCCTTTTAAGGATGTTGAATATTGAACCCCACTCTCTTCTGGCTTGTAGGGTTTCTGCCAAGAGAACTGCTGTGAGTCTGATGGGCTTCCCTTTGTGTGTAACCCGACCTTTCTATCTGTCTGCTCTTAGCACTTTTTCCTTCATTTCAACCCTGGTGAATCTGACAGTTATGTGCCTTGGGGTTGCTCGTCTTGAGGAATATCTTTGTGGTGTTCTCTGTATTTCCTGATCTTGAATATTGGCCTGCCTTGCTAGGTTAGGGAAGTTCTCCTGGATGATGTCCTGAAGAGTGTTTTCCAGCTTGGATTCATTCTCTCTGTCACATTCAGATACACCTATCAATTGTAGATTAGGTCTTTTCACATAATCCCATATTTCTTGGAGGCTTTGTTCATTTCTTTTCACTCTTTTCTCCAATCTTGCCTTCTCATTTTATTTCATTGATTTGATCTTCGACCTCTGATATCCTTTGTTCTGCTTGGTCGATTTGGCTATTGAAACTTGTGTATGCTTCGTGAAGTTCTCATTTTGTGTTTTTCAGCTTCGTTAAGTCATTTATATTCTTCTCTAAGCTGTTTATTCTCATTAGCATTTCATCAAACCTTTTTTCAAAGTTCTTAGTTTCTTTGCATTGGGTTAGAACATGTTCTTTTAGCTCAGAGAAGTTTCTTATTACTCACATTCTGAAGCCTGTTTCTGTTAATTCATCAGACTCATTCTTGATCCAGCTTTTTTCCCTTGCTGGTGATAAGTTGTGATCCCCTGGAAGAAGAGAAGCATTCTGGGTTTGGATGTTTTCATCCTTTTTGCACTAGTTTCTTCCCATCTTTCTGGATTCATCTACCTGTGGTCTTTGTAATTGGTGACTTTCAGATGGGGTCTCTGAGTGGATGTCCTTTTTGTTGATGTTGAAGTTATTTCTTTCTGTTTTTTAGTTTTCCTTGTAACAGCCAGGCCCCTCTGCTGTAGGACTGCAGGAGGTCCACTCTAAACTCTGCTTGCCTGGGGATCACCTGCAGCAGCTGCAGAACAGTAAGGGTTGCTGCTAGTTTCTTCTTCTGTTATCTTCATCTCAGAAGGATACCCGCCAGAGGTCAGCCTGAACTCTCCTTTATGAGGTGACTCTGTGGACACATTGTCGTCAGGGAGCTGCCTGAGGAGACAGTCTGTCCCTTATGGGAGCTCAAGTGCTGAGCTGTGAGCTCCATTGTTCTATTCAGAGCTGCTGGGCAGGTATGTTTAAGTCTGCTACAGTGGAACTCATAACTTCCTTTTTTCCCAGGTGTTCCATCCTGGGAAGGTGGGGCTTTATTTATAAGTTCCTGACATGCTGCTGCCTTTTTTCAGAGCTGCCCTGCCCAGCAAGGAGGTAGCCTAGTCACAGTCTGCCAGCAGAGGCATTGCTTAGTTGCCGTGGGCTCTGCCCAGCTCCTCTGTGAACTTCCTTGAGGCTTTGTTTATAGAGGTAAAGTTAGAACTGCCTCGGTAATGGTGGTCTGTCTCAGTAGTGGTGGACTGCCTCTGTAGTGGCAGACTGCCTCAGCATTGGCGGAGTGCCTCGGTAATGGTGGACGCCCTTCCCCCAACAGAACTGGACTCTCCTGGGTCCAGCTGTGCTTGCTGCAAAACTCTCAATCCAGAGCGTTTCAGATTGCTGGTCTTTGTGGGGGTGGGAACCACCGTGCCAGATCACCTGGCTCCCTGTTTAAGCCCCCTTTTCTTCAGTTGAATGAGTGGCTCTGTCTCCCAGGCATTCCAGGCACCAGTTGAAACAGCTGCCCAGATATGTATGAGTTTTTGTGTGAAGACCCACTGTGCTGGCTGAAACAGCCATGCTAGAAACTCGTGGTGCTTTTCAGCCAGGGAATTTCCTGGTCTGTGGGCAGTGAAAAGTCGTTTGGAAATGCGGTCATCACTCACCCTCTGTGTTGTTCTCACTGGGGATTGCACTCCAGAGCTGTTCCTATTTGGCCATCTTGAATCCCAAGTACAGCATTTGTATTTTTTTAACTTTGATTATAGTTTTGGAATATACATCAAATTCCTCCTACAAAAACATAAAGTCCTTCATGCTTTCTCTCTGTTATTCTACTTACCACAATCCCTTACATGTAGTAGATGACCCTATATATTTTTTACATAAATGAATAGTTTTGTCATGCTAAGTGTTATTATCAGTATTATAGTATTATAGCTTTTCTTTCTTGAAGGAATTTCCTTAGTGACAACAAGTATTCCTTATTCCATAATTTTTTTTTTTTTTTTTTTGGTTTTGTTTTTTTGATATGGAGTCTTGCTCTGTCACCCAGGTTGTAGTGCAGTGGTGCGATCTCGGCTCACTGCAAGGTCTGCCTCCCAGGTTCAAGTGATTCTTTTGCTTCAGCTTCTTGAGTAGCTGGGATTACAGGCGTGCATCATCACACCTGGCTAATTTTTGTAATTTTAATCGAGATGGGGTTTCACCATGTTGGCTGGGCAGGTCTTGAATTCCTGACCTTAGGTGATCCACTCACTTTGGCCTCCGAAAGTGCTGGGAATACAGCCATGAGCCACTGTGCCTGACCTCTGTTCTATAGGTTTTTGTTTTTGTTTTTAATCTTATGCTTTTCTGAAATGATTCTTTATAGTTGGGTTTAAAAGGATCATCTCATTGGAATCTCTTATCATAGTTATGGTGCATTCTATCATGATTAGGCTAAGTGTATTTTCAGGTTTAAAAAAAAAACTCAAAATCTTATTGTCAGCCTCCATGAGTATTAGAGATTGTCTAGTCCAGAAGTTCTCAGATTGTGGTTCAAGGGCCTCTTGTAGGAGGGGGGATCAGCAGACCTTAAGACCTTGACAGAGGTTCTGTGAGGGGAGAACTATATTTAAAGTAGTACTAAGACTGTGTCTGCCCTTTTCATTGTCATTCTCTCATGAGCCGAGGTGGGGTTTTCTAGAGGTTGCATGTATCATGCCATACTGATTGAATGCATAAGTTACATGAGACTCTAGAAGTTTTCTCTATTAAGCCTGTCAAAAGACAAAGTTACAACAAATTTAGTTTAAAGATCTCAGTCAGATTTATTGTGATGCTAGAATCAGACAATATTCATTCCATAAAGTAGAGGAAGTGTTCCAATGAGTTCAGCAGGGTAGTTTGTTTTATAGACCGAAAGAGCTGAAGAAAGAAGATTGGTCATTTCAAAGTTAATTCTCTTGTAAGGTCCAGATGGGGAGACAGGGCAATAGAAAGACTGTTAATATCAGGTTACTTTAGGTTAGGGATTAACAGAGGAAACTTGATTATCATGCCTATTGAATACTTCATTATCATGTACATTGAATATTGAAAACTGGCCTATTTGGGAAATTAAGCTGTTATCTGTCTTGCCTGATTTTTTAGAAAGTCAAGACAACAATTCATTTTGAGTTTGTTGAGCATGAGTCACTCCATTTTGATTTTTAGTCGGTCATCTTTTGGAGCCTAGTGCAGGAGTTTAATTCAACACCGTGACCTGTAATTTTGGCTTCATAAGCCAGAAATTAAAGAGATTTGCAAGATCACTAAGATTTTTTTAGTTTGGAAATAGTTCTTTTCATAAGATGTTACTTACATTAACATTCAATGAGTTTATTATTTTAAAAATAATAAATATTTTTAAACGTTTTATTTTAACTTGTAATATTGTAACTAGGGCTAGATATTAAAGCTCCTTGAATTACTCAATACTCTTTTTAAAGTGTAAAGGGGTCCTGAGACGAAAGTGTCTGAGAACTTATGATTCCAATTCTCTATCTTCATTTCACAAATGAGACTACTCTGAGACCCAGAGAGGTTTGTTTAGTTAAGTACTCTCAGACAGCTTTTGGCTTAACTGATTCTTGAATCACTGACATCTGGCTTTTTTGATTTTTTTAAAAAAATTCATTTTAATTTTATTTTAAAACAGAGTCTTGTGTCACCCAGGCTGGAGGGCTGGAGTGCAGTGGTGGCGTCACGGGTCAGTGCAGCCTTGACTACCTTGGCTTAAGTGATCTGCTCATCTCAGCCTCTTCAGTAGCTGGGACTATTTTTGACTGGGTTATTCATATGTCACGTGCCACTATGCCTGACTAATTTTTGTGTTTTTTGTAGAGATGGGTATTTTTTGTTGCCCAGGCTGGCTTCGAACTCCTGGGCTCAAGTGATCAGCTAGCCTTGGTCTCCCAAAATGTTGGGATTACAGGGTGAGCCACCTTGCCTGGTCTGATATATTTTATTAGCTGTTTTGCTGTTTAGAGATGCTTCAACCTAATACCAATTGTGAGCTCCTTTAACTGTTTCTTCATTTGATATTTTAACTAACTTTATTAAGTACATGAGTAAATTAGGAGTATTGACCTGGTTTTTCAACAACAATAAAATGGTGTTTTTTTTAAACTTAAAAAATGTCTAGTATAACCTTGCTATAAACTATTAACTTTCCAATAGGAAAAGGGAATTGATATATGAAATAGTGTAACCTTAGCATCAAAAAGAATAATGCTGAGGGCAAAGAAATAGGTTCTTGTGTTTTAGAGACCTTTTACTATCTTTATTCCTTGTTTCTTTTCCCCTCCTTCCTCAACAATAAAACATTGGTTACAAGCTTCCCTGAACATTTATGGCAGCCCACCCACAGAAGAACTAGTATTCTGTTTTAAAACTTTAAAAATTGCATCAAGAGGATAATAATTACACATATGCTGCTTTTTTGGTGGATATATATTATTTCTCAGATTAAGCCTCATGGTAGGGGTGGTAGATTCTAACCCCCACCCCCCCGCCTTTTAATTGTTGAAGGACTTTAAAACCATGCCATAAAGAAACTGCATAATTTTAGTGCAAAGAAAGACAATTAGAATATACATAGTAGCCCTCTTCCTTTGAGGGGCTTCCTTCATGTAGAGGACATGGACTGAGTGGTTTTTGTTCAATAAAGGAAAACTTTCTAGTAGTAAAGAACTGTGAAAATAGAATCAGCTTTTTTTGGAAGTAGTGAGTTTCCTTTCTCATGAGACCTTAAAGCATAGACCAGATTATTGACTCTTGGTGGGAGTGTTAGCAAATGAATCGGTAGATGGAGGGTTAATTGGGTTAGATAACCTTTCAGATTCTTTTATTAAGTATTCGGGTATACTTGTTCCAAATAACTTTTTAAACAAGTTTAAAAAAGCAGTTGATTTAGTAGATGTATTCCACTTTTATATCTGTTGCTGAGTTAACTTAAAGATTTTATGGATCTGTGGTCTTACTGCGATCACTATTATCAATTCTCCTTGAAGGAGCATGTGTTTTGTTTATTTTATTGCAAGTCATTTGAAGAGATGATGGATTTGTAACAAATTTGGCAGAGAAAGGGATGATAAACATTAGAAAGGAGAATAAAGACCATTTTGAAGATATAAATGAATTGATATTTTGGTATGTATTATATTTTCTCATTGCTTTATGATTATAAACATTTTCATCTGCTTTTTGCCACTGGCTTTTTCATGTCTTCCAATAAAGTATTCCACAACCAAAATTTGTGCGAAATTCTCTTTGGTTGTTGCTAATTTTAGAAGTTGTAGGGTTCTTTGGAATATAATTACTGAAATGATGGCTGCACTAAACCATATTATGTTACTTCTTAATTTAACAGAGTATTTAGTGGGAGGAAGGCTCTAGCTTTTCTTGTTTTCTTCAATTTTTTTTAGGTATCTTAGAGGAAAATAGTGTTCTTACTATTAATTTTGAACATTTTTATGACTATAGAGTAGAAAGCCCAAAACACTAGAAGTAAATGGATTATTGCAAAATATTTGGCTTTGTTTTCATTTGTGAGTGGGGTACTCATATGTCACTGTGTCTGTGCATCTATTTTTCTCTATATATTGTTTATATCCTTAAGACTTTCAAAAAGAATTTGAGATCTTATATTGTTTTATTGTATATGCACGTACGTGCGTGCGCACACACACACAGAATTTTATTTGTTCATCATATATTTAAGGCCTGACATAAGCCTTACAAAGTTAAATTACTGCAGGGCCTAAGTAGGAATTGAATGGTAAAATGAGCAAATTTGAAGCAATAAATACTGATTGATAGATTATCACCTTCTTCCAAATAAGATTTGTGGCATTGTAGAATCTTGCTCTTAGATACACAGTTGTATGTGATATTTAAATAGTTAAGAAATTCAACCAGAACTGAATGAAAGGCTTCCTTGTTATCCTGTCATATGCAAATGACCAGATCATTCAGTTCTTCAATATATCAATTCATGTATTTATTCATTTAACTATTATTTTTAAATTTTATACTATGTGTAAAGCCCTATTTTAGACACTGAAGACAGTGCCGGACAGTAATTTTCCTTCACTCATAGTTTAATGGAGAAGATAGACTTGAGCTTTAAATTTCCTATTCAATAAATATTTTTAGTACTATGTGTAGTAAAAGCACTTCTGCTAGCTTATTATTGTGCCACTATCTCACCATTCATTCATTTACAGTTGTTACTGAATGTTTACTATATGTACTAGAAATGCAGAGATAAGTAAGATACAACCTTGCCCTGAAAAAATTCAGTCTATTTGGGATTATAGACAGGCAGTAAATAGCGATTACATAGTGTGATGATGACTATGGTATAATTACAAATAATCTGCAAGAACAGTAAATTTTTCTAGCTGTGAGGTATGCAAGAAGCTATTGTAGAGAGCTAATATTTGAGGATGAGTAGAAATAGTTGGGTATAGGGAGATCAAAGGAGAAGTTACTCCCTATTCCCCTAATAGAGGGCTCTTCATGAACACACAGAAGTAGGCAAGGTGTACTTTTTGTGTAGTTTGGGTAAAATACTGGGTATGTCATGGAGGGAGAAGTAAAAGAAGAAGCTACAATATAGGTTCAGGCTGAATTGTGAAAAGTTTTATATACAAGGTTAAAGTGGGCTTTTTATATGACAATTAGTTGGGGACCTGTGGAAGATTTTTCAGCAGGCAAACTCAGTTTACCAAGGTAGTTGATAGAATGCAGAATGAGGTAGAGAGAAGTTGAGGCTGTAGAAAGACAGATATACCAGTTTGAAAACTTCATAATAGATATCAATGAAATAATGAAGGTCTCTTATAGGGTAGTAGTAGTAGTGACTTTAGAATACAGGGATGAATTAAAAATCAAATGCAGTGGTATTTCTGTTTTGCTTCATTATTTTGAGAAAGGGTCTTTCTGTGTCACCTGGGCTGGAGTGCAGTGATGTGATCATAGCTCACTGCAGCTGGGGCTAGAGATGTGTGCCACCACGGCTGGCTAATTTTTTATTTTTATTTTTAGTATAGACAAGGTCTCGTTATTGTGCCTGGGCTGGTCTTAAACTCCTGAGCTCAAGCAATTCTTCCACCTCAGCCTCCCAAAGTGCTGGGATTACAAGCATGAGCCACCATGCCTGGCCCAGAGGTAGAACTGACAGGATTTAGTTAGTGATTGATGTGGAGAGAGAACATTGAGAAAGATTTTGAAGTTTTGTGTTTGGCATCTGCATAGATAAATGCTGATACTACTAACTTCAAAAGGAAAAACAATATGATTGAGGGAAGCAGTGAGTTTGGTTTTGTAATATTGAGGGCAGGAGTAAACCTAAGGGAATGTTGGAGGCATTTAAACTGTAAGTGGAGGAAATACCTATTCAAGAGAAAAGAGGAGGAGTAGGGGAAAGAGATAGCTGTTCAGTGTGTCATTACACCTCTCCAATCCTCAGTTTGTTATGTATAATATATTGGAGGTGGAATCAATAATTTTTCTGGTTTGGAAATAACCTGTGTTTTAGTTATCACAAATTCTAAATTAGTAGTACAAAAATTATAATAATTACAGTTTATATATGTTATAGACTGATGATAATATTTATTGAGTACTTCCTGTGAAGTTTAGGTAAAAGGCTAAGCATTTTGCATTCATCATCCCATTTAATTCTCATAACAGTATGAGTGAAATATTATTACTATCTGGATTTTCAGAACAGGGAAGATAACCTGACCAAGATTGTTACAGCAAATAATTGGTGGATGGGTATACAAACCCAAGACAGCCTGACTTTAAAACGCAAGCTTTTAACCACTATATTATTTGCCTGTCTTGTAGAACATAAGCGTTGTAATGGATCTAAAACATCATCTAGACCTTCCCTATAATCAAATACATGTCATAGTTAAGGTCTGTAATTAATGTCAGAATTAGCTATCCAATTTACTTAATAAGAATCTTACTCAACAGCCATTCATTACTGCTGTTGTCCTTGTGGCAGATGCTTTTTTTTTTTTTTTTCCTTGGGTGGACTCACCTCTTTACCAAGTGACATGAGTAAATTCTGCATAGTCAAGGTCATCATGATTATCCCATTTTTCTTGCTAGTCATTAATTAATATGTGGGTACATAACTGATATCTAACCAATAGCTCACATGTGGCCAATGAGACATGCGGGGAGGTTTGATGAGGGGCTATTTGGAAAGGTAATGTCTCTTCTCCCCTCATTTCTGGATGTTTCTATCTAGATGGGTTCTTGGAATTGTGGGAGCTATCTTGTAACCATCTGGGGCCTAGGTAAGGATAAAACCAAAACACTGGATGGCACAGTGGAAAGATGGTGAGAACTTGGATCCTTAATGATCTTGTTTAACTTCTAAATTACCCAGTCCTAAAGCTATTATATCTCAAGACTAGGTCTTACATGAAATTAGAGGAAATTTATTAGGCTATTTGAAATAAGGACTTTTTTCGGCTATTAAGAATTTTTTTCTTTTAAATGATATTTCTCATGGAAAGAAACCTAACTGGGATCTACTGTGTTTATCTTTGGTCTGAAGTAAATAGAAAGTCATTGTAGGGTTGCATTCCTTTTGAGACACAATTAAAACAGGTATAGAAGACAATTTTTGTGTCAGTGTGCCTAATTTATTGTGTAGAAGTTGGAGATGATCATGCTGTAGAAAATAGATCTTATATATGTTAAAGGTAGCGAAGTATCATTGAGAAAATGAGTCCGATTATTCTGACAGTTTTCCTAGGTAAAAGGAATAGAGAGTAAGTCTTCAGATTAGGTTAGGAAATAGAAATGGATTTACTTTGTAGACAGTTAATTTATGTTTCAGGGTCCCTCACATAAGTCCTTCCAAGATTCAGGAATGATCTCAAGCAATGTCTTAACATAATATTTTTCTTTTGGTGGGGGGCTAAGATTTACAAAAGTTAGGTGTTTTAATCCATTAAAACTGCTATTCCTAGGCCAGCCGTGGTGGCTCATGCCTGTAATCCCAGCACTTTGGGAGGCCAAGGCAGGTGGATCACCTGAGGTCAGGATTTCGAGACCAGCCTGGCCAACATCGAGAAACCTCCGTCTCTACTAAAAACACAAAATTAGCTGGGTGTGGTGGTGCATGCCTGTAATCCCAGCTACTCTGGAGGCTGAGGCAGGAGAATCACTTGAACCTGGGAGGCGGAGGTTGCAGTGAGCCGAAATTGTGCCATTGCACTCCAGCCTGGGCAACAAGAGTGAAACTCCACCTCAAAAACCAAAAACAAAACAAAAAACTGCTATTCCTTTTCACTTAGAGTTTCCCTGTTTTAAACCTCATATTGGGTGACATTAAAGTGGCCTGAGCTAAGGGAAAATTGAGTAGAGGATACATTTAGAGAGAATATGGGGTTTGCAGTTGTTTATGTGCCCAGTTATTTTGTAGGCATTACTTCCAGGAATATTATTACTGTCCACTGTGTCTGCTTCCCTGGCCCTGTGATACATAGGTATAGTTTTGCAGGGCAGGCAAGCCCCAAAGTGGGGCTCAGCCCATGAGGGCTCTTGGCTTTGCCCAGGAAAGAATTCAAGGTCAAGCCAGAAGTAAAAGAAAACAGATTTATTGAACAGGCAGTGTTACAGCTCTGGTGGTGTTATAGCTCTGTGACTGCCTGCAGAGTAGGGCTACCCCGTGGGCAGAGAGTAGCAGTTCAGGACAGTTACTGATACCTGATTTTAATATCATGCAGATTAAGGGGTGGTTTACACAGAAATTTCTAGGGAAGGGGTAGTAACTTTTGGGTCATTGGGTCATTGCCATGGAAAAGGGTGATAACTCCTGGGTGTTCTCATGGCAGTGCTGACATGGCACACTGGCAGGTGTGTCTGATGGAAAGCTTCTTCTGCCCAGCCATCTTTCAGCTAGACCTCAATTTAACTGGGTGTCTGAACCCTGCCTCTAGAGTCAAGTCCTGCCTCCTAACTCAGTAGGGCTAGGGGTCTTAAAGCATTATAAATATGTTCTTTGTGCTAGAGGCAGAGGAAGAGAAACATGGTGTAAGTGTTTAGAGTCAGAAACTAGCCTGGAAAATTTTTCTAAATCTTGGAACTTGATTGTGGTTTTCCTAAGTTTGATAATATCCCCAAGAACATATATGACATTATCAGTATTAAGTTATAGAGAAGTTGTAAAGCTGATACAAACCTCTCTACCCTGCTTTTTCTTTTCTTTTCTTTTTTTTTTTTGAGATGAAGTCTCCCTCTGTCGCCCAGGCTGGAATGCAGTGGCTTGATCTCTGCTCACTGCAACCTCTGCCTCCCAGGTTCAGGTGATTCTCTTGCCTCAGCCTCCTGAGCAGTTGGGATTACAGGTGTGTGTCATTGTGCCCGGCTAATTTTTGTATTTTTAGTAGAGAATGGGTTTCACCATGTTGCCCAGGCTGGTCTCGAACTGCTGACCTCAAGTGATCTGCCAGCCTCAGCCTCCCAAAGTGCTGGGATTATAGGTGTGAGCCACTGCACCTGGCCTGTCAGTTCTAAAAATTAATCAAACACAGTAGTAAAAAGATAAAATTATGTTTCTATTCTCTTAATATTACAAAATTGTATATGAAAAGGAAATCAAGAAATGCAGCCAGAAATGTAAGAAAATAAGAGCACTGTAGAGATGGATTAGGCAATTAATAAAGTTATGCTCTTTTGTGTTGGGTGCGGTGGCTCACACCTGTAATGTTAGCACTTCGGGAGGCCGAGGCAAATGCATCACGAGGTTAGGAGACCGAGACCATTTTGGCTAACATGGTGAAACCCTGTCTCTACTAAAAATACAAAAAGTAGTCAGCCATGGTGGCACATGCCTGTAGTCCTAGCTACTTGGGAGGCTGAGGCAGGAGAATCACTTGAACCTGGAAGGTGGAGGTTGAGGTGAGCAGAGGTTGCAGTGAGCTGAGATTATGCCACTGTACTCCAGCCTGGGCCACAGAGCAAGACTCTGTCTTAAAAAATGAAAGACACGTTCTTTTTCAAATTAATGATTTTTTTTTTTTTTTGGAATTTGTTAGCTTTTTAAAGTTAGTGATTAGTTGTAATTTATTTTCTCATTCCAAATATTTACTTTACACCTAATTTTGTGTTCTTTTCCTTAAATAGAGTTCCCCAAATTGTAAAGGAATTAACTTACAAAAAAGCACCAAATGCAGTATTTTTAATATTTACCTTTCAGGTTCAGTTGCTAGATCTAGATATTACTCTTTTTTTTTTATTTCCATATTTTTTCTTTTAAAAAGAAAATCATTTATTTTAATGTCAGATTGCTCTTGTTTGATTAAAATGTTTCATATTAAAATTGTTGTAAACCTGAAAAATATTATTCAGTAACATATTTCAAAAAGTTTACAGTTAAAAAAAAAAGCAGGAAGAGCCCTTGTCACTTTTCTTACCTAGTCACAGAGTTTGTGTAGTGAATGTAAAAAGAAAAAAAAAATTGTTACAAGTTTGGAGCAAAGGAGTATGTGTTTAAAAGGAATGTCCTTCCTTTTTTGTGTGTTTTTCGTTTTGTCCCAATAGGGAACCTAAATCTGTTTTAATTGCACAGACACAATGGACAAATAGTCATTTTGTATCTGCCAAGTGTAGTACCTTCCTTTGTTTATCTGCTATTAAACTGTTGACAGTTTTATGGCCAGTGGATAATCATTGTTCATACTTTTACATAACTACAGTGAATTGCTTTAATATAAAATTATGCTGGACAGTATTTTCTTGTTATGTTGATGGTCAAAGTGAACACTGGAGATTAGAAAATTAGATGAGTAAAATATTGAACAGCCTATTGTTGTCATGTAACAAAAGACCATGAGATCCATGGAGGAAAAAAGGAGAGCTTTATTTTCTTTGGAAAACAATCTGTAGATTGGGGATGTGCAGCCTGTGGTGTAAAATAAAAACGTGCTCCTATTTGGAGGTTGGAGAGTAGATTATAAAGGCAAAAACCGTAGGATAGGGGAGGGGAGCCAGAGAAGTGATGAATAAAGTCTTGATTGGAAGACCTTTAATCTCAAATCACAAGTATGTCTTAATTGGCTGCTTCCAGGTGGTTGGTCAGTTGGCACTAGGTGGTCTTTTGGTGTTCATTTGGGGTATTTCCAGCCACAGTTTTTTCAAGGAACTGTTCTTTGACTTGGTGGCAGAAAAACAGGTTTTGTAACACTTTAAGGACACAGAGTAATAACTGCTCCCTTACCCTGTCATTGCCTCTTGGGTCTGCTTTTACTTTTGAGCCACAAAGAGTCTATCTTGTCTATTAACTGGGGGCATAATTTGACAGTCCAATATGTATAATGATGCCAACAATTCCAGTAATATTTACTTAATGCCATTCTTAGAATTTCTCGTAGATCCTAGCATTTAATACATCTGAGTTGAATAAATAAAAGTCTGGGAAATGAATGAAAGAAAAATTAGTTTTAAAAAAAAAAAGAAAAATTAGTTCAATGTCCTATAATTTTAAGTTAATTTATTAGAATTGCCACCAGCAGGCCAGTCGTGATGTCTCATGCCTGTAATCCCAGAACTTTGGGAGGCTGAGGTGGGCGGATGATGAGGTCAGGAGTTCAAGACCAGACTGGCCAACATGATGACACCCCGTCTCTACTAAAAAATAAAAAAATTAGCTAGGCATGGTTGCTCATGCCTGTAATCCCAGCTACTTGAAAGGCTGAGGTAGGAGAATTGCTTGAACTGGGACCCAGGAGGCGGAGGTTGCAGTAAGCTGAGATAGAGCCACTGCATTCCAGCCTGGGCTACAGAGTGATACTTCATATAAAAAAAAAAAAAAAAAAAAATTGCCACCAACAAAATTAGCTCTAGCATTTAGATACTAAAAGGAATTTGTCAAGCATACTTGTAGTTATAGCTCCATGGACAGTCAGGGCAGCTATTCTTCATTTCTAAAACATACTGCTGTTCTTTAAGACCATTCTTTGGCACTGTGGAACTTTATCATTTTCTAGACATTTGTTAGCTACTAAGTGTCTCATGCCAGGGACTCATATTTGTAAATAATAGTGTCTGCCTTTGAAAAACTCATAACTAGTGGGTATTAAATGAATAGTCACGGTACAGATCTGGAATCAGTGTTGAGGGAGTACAAAATCTTTGGATGTTTTAATCAGTCACGAAAAGCTTCACAGTGGTTGTAGGCCTAAGCTTAGTTGAAGGAAGAGGAAGCTTTCAAATTGAGGTGTCAGAGAAAGCATTCTAACATGTGAAAAGGCAGGAAAGTCTGCGTGCCACCTGTTTATTAGTTTTGTCTCCCTTGGAGCGTTTTGTAAATTTTATTGAGTATTCAGAGTTGACAGAAAGGCAGTCAGGGATCATTTCATGGAGCGCCATGCAGAGATGATTAGAGGATTTTAAGCAAATGATGTGGTCAAATTTGTAGTTTTGAAAGAGTACTTAGCATTATTCTGGTTATATATTTAGCAGATTTGGCAAGAACTGATTGTTATGATTTGATAGTTATTTAATACAAAAAGGAACCTGGAATGCTGTTTATGTTCAATGAACTTTATGTAACGTATCTTCATGGCCTATTTAGTGAGGTAAAAAAAATTTTTTTTTGAAATTGTAAAGATTTAAACTTATTGAAGGGTTAGCATTCTCAGATAATTGTGCTGAGTTGTGAGCAGAAGTAAAATAATGTTTTTACAGGTCAGAGCATTTAATAACCAGTGCAAGGCTGTCCAGACTACTCTTTCCATCTGCCATGATAACTGGCAAAATGTGAGTTGGTTATTCTCCATCATCTTGGGTACTGAGATGAATAGATGTGGAGTGGAGTCCTCAAATGACTTATGATGAACAGCTAGTGTAAGCAAGAAAATGACTTCATTGTTTTAAGCCACTGATATTTTGCGGTTCTTACCTGATAAATGTTATGAGAACCTAACGTGTTTTTATTGATGTGACCTATATATCAAAACTGTTTTTTGAAGGAATTATTGCAGAAAATTTTTATCTGTCTGATTTAGAGAAATTTTCAAAATCACAATAATTTTGATAACATAGTAACATAAAGGTTCTCATGTGTAAACTGAAATGAGCTACTGCAACTAAGTCATTTTAAAAGAGATTAAAATTGCCTTATCTTTAATTTGTTAACATAAAGTGTGATAGTAAATCCATTACAAAAATGGGTAAAAATTGAAGACAACTGCAATTTTATGAGTTCCTGAATTTTATATTGTACATGATATTACAGTCATTCTTCAGTATACATGAAGGGGTGGTTCCAGGACCCAAGTCTACAGATAGGTCCTACAGTGGGCCCTGTGAAACCTACGTGTAGGAAAAGTTGGCCCACTATATGCGCAGGTTTCGTATCCTGTGAATACTATATTTTTAATCTACATTTGGTTGAAAAATTTAAGCCTGAAGGTGGACTTGGACAATTCAAACCCATATTGTTCAAGGGTCAACTGTATTTTACAGTCAGTATTTGCATAATAAGGAATTTAAGTGGTACTTTGATATTCAAAGTTTCACAGTAATCTATATGTACATTTTAAAATGAGTGTGGTGTTAATACTTATATGGAAAATATAAGTTACTAAAGGAATTTATAATGTTACGTCAAGTCAGCATATTGTTTTTGAAATTTAATTTAGAATAATCATCTATAGATATCTTGATCTTACTATATGACATTCTTATGGTGGTTTATTGATTATCATAACTAATTATGAATAATAAGTAAAAATTATATAAATACACAAGCCAATATATGCTTGAGATTATTATCATTTAATGATAGTAAATTAGATTTTTACATGAAATGATTTCTGTTTATCTGGGTATAAATTTAAACTATAAAAAAATGCAGTGTAACTTACACTGTAAATAAACTATTAACAATGAACATTACAGTGAGAGTTGGTAGTATATGAATTATTCACTGCAAACTTATTGTCTCTGTGTCATTAGCATGTAAGATAATGAGCCTAATTACCATGGCTTTAAACTCAGGGGTGTTAGCAATTTATATGTAAAAGTTTCTGGGCTGTAGTTACCACCCACAAGGGTATTGAGAGAACTGCAAACACTACCTCTGTGTTTTGTTTCTGAAATGTTCTCTTCACTCAGTTGCTTCCTTCTTAATAAATTAGTTTTTATTTATTTTTATAGTGAGAATTATGAGCTTTTTCTCTTGAATACCTTTTTAAAGGAGTTATGAGAAATATTTAAGTTTTTTTAGTGTAATTTAGTGTTATAAGTAGACAAAATATTATTAGATATATTCTTTTATTTGCTTACATAAGTTAGCGTCACCTATTAAATTATCACAAATAGAGTAATTTGGAAAATCTAGCCTAAAAGGTTAATATTAACAATCAGTTTTCTCCTCCAAAAGGATTTGTACTAAGATGATTTACTTTCAAAGTACTCAGTATTAACTTACAGCCTTTTTTCTAATCTTTAATATTGTATCTCTGATCTTAATTAAAGGTTTTGATGAACTTCTTGTTTCTATTTTCTCTTATAGTATAAATTATCTGTAATAAGCCACCTTAATTGGAGTTGGTAAATCTACAACTGCTTCAATTATACACTAATCAATTATACACTAATTTAATTCTACTTAGCAGGATACAGTACATCATTAATCAGTTTTAGACTTAATACAACAGATTTAGAAGTAATCAAAATTGAAACATTTTATTTAGCTGGGAAAAAAAATGAAGGGTCATATCTAGTAATTCATGTATCAATTCTGATAAAATAAAAGGTTCTTTGCTGAAAATGAAGGAATGTAGCTGTTATTTTTACTGTTGAGTGCCATGGGCTAAAGTATATAATACCTTTAGATGTTAATAACATAATAGTTTTGTACTCTACCTTTTCCTTACATTTTTATCATATTACTAAATGGGTTGTTTTTTGTAACACAGTTATTTAATATATACATAATATCAGAATTCTTTGAGTGAATATCTTTATTCTTTGCTTTTTAACCTTCTTTTTGTCATGGTAAACATAGGATTTTTTTTTTTTTTTTTTTTTTTTTTTGAGACACAGTCTTGTTCTGTTGCTCAGGCTCAGTATAGTGGCATGATCTTGGTTCACGACAACCTCCCCATCCTGGATTCAAGCAGTTCTCGTGCCTTGGCCTCTCAGGTAGCTGGGTTTACAGACATGTGTCAGCATGCCCAGCTAATTTTTGTATTTTTAGTAGAGAAGAGGTTTCACCATGTTGGCCAGGCTGATCTTGAATTCTTGGCTTCAAGTGATTTGCCTGCCTTGGGCTCCCAAAGTGTTGGGATTACAGGTGTGAGCCACTGTGCCTGGCGCATAGAATATTTACTAGTAGTTTGTTTGGAACATGTAAGCATGTGCACAAACTTATTTTGTTTTCAGAATTATGTTACATAAGATGATTAGATATAATTAACTAGAAAATCTTTAGCAAAATGATATTTGTTTTCTGATTGAGGTGGTGACAAGTTTCCTTAGAATTCTTGGGAATGAGTTATAAACTCGATGTAATCATTTTTTCTCAATTATTTGCTCATTGAATTAAATGATTCAGATTGAATTGCATTACTTATTCTTTCTATAAATGTTCATGTTATTGGAAACACTTCTTGTCCTGCGCAGCTTTCTTAACAATAAATTAGTATTTCTTTCTTTGCTCACCCATCTTGTATTTCTTTTTAAGAATGTTCCGGATAGGGATAGTCTATGTTTTGAAGATTATATTAAGTGCATTTTACCCTTTTGAGAGAGTTAGTTTTAGTAACAAGATTCAGGGAACCCCTAGGACTCTGACTCTATTATATCTTAGGCCATTAAAAAAAAAAACTCAAAAGTAATATGTGTACATGGTTAACATTCAAATAGAACAGATAGTCTAATAATGAAAAACAAGAGAAATCTTGTTCTACATTTCTCTGTTCCCACTCTCCCAAAGGCAGCCACTTGTAACTGATGTTTTGAGTGCTTATTGTGGTTGTGTCAGCATATAGTAGAATTATAGATTTTTTTTTTTTTTTTTTAATTAGAGACAAGATCTGGTCCACTCATTAGGTTGGGGAGTACAGTGGTGCAATTATAGCTCACTGAAGCCTTGAACTCTTGGGCTCAATTGATCCTCCTGCCTCAGCTTCCTGAGCAGCTGGGACTATAGGCATGCACCACTGTGCCCAGCTAATTTCTTGATTTTTTCTGGAGAAATAAGGTCTTACTCTTTGTCCCTCAAATGCCTGACCTCAAGTGATCCTCCTGCCTTGGCCTCCCAAAGTGCTATGATTATAGGCGTGAGCCACTGTGCCCAGCCTTAGAAATTATTTCTTGATGCTTCTGCTCTTGTGTTTTCTGTGATTTAGGTGACTCTTTATCTAATACCACTTCTACCTTTTCTCCATCCTTCCTAGTTGCGATCACTATTTTAGTTCCTTTATCTAATACCACTTCTACCTTTTCTCCATCCTTCCTATTTGCGATCACTGTTTTAGTTCCTAAATTGGTTACTTTTTAACTTCAAAAAATTTGGAGAAATTTATATTTTATGTTTTGTTAGCTGTATTCCCTGCTTACTGTTTCTTGACTTCTATTAATTTTAATATCAAAGTTGATAATGCTAAGAACTTGTTTGTATTAAAGTAATTCTCACATGTGAATAAAAAGTGATTAGTGCCAAAAGTTTACAATAAAATATAACAGTCTCCTACCCTACCCTGGGTTTCCAGAAGTGACCATTTATAATACTGTTAGTTTGTTCCTTCTGATACTAGCTTATTCCTAAATAATAAGTGTATTCAGCTTTTTTGATTAACCAATTTTAGACATTATCTATTGACCTTTTCATTGGGGCCTGGGATACAGATCATATTATATACCTATGCACCCAGTTCTGAAAAGTTATGTAATAATTTTGGTTCAATCTATAAGCAGCTTATAATCGTTATTTTTATTATAGTGACTATGTAAGTACTGAGTACTGTAATATAGTACATTACATTCATTTGCTTAAACAAATATTTGGTCCCCGCTTCCTACCACCATATTATTTATAGCCTTGTTTATTCATTTGCTTAGTTTCCTGTTGGCTGATTTGCTAATTTCCCCCTCAGTGTTTCAGCAATCTCTCTGGCACCTCCCATTAATATTTCCTTGTTTATCATAGGTTCAAAACTCAATTTTTTTCTCCTGAGATTTTCTTTCCTTCAGCTGTCTATTCTACTTTAATCAGGAATTGTCTTACTCTTTTCAGCTCTGATCCTGGGACTTCCCTTTGTTACTCTTTTGGTGGACAATTTGCTTTTTGGTTATTTTTAGTCTTACTAGTTTATGCCCTTGTTTTACTCAAGCATATTCTCCAGAGCTTCCTGAGAAAAGAATATGTGAGAAATAAAATTTTTAAGTACATGTAGGTTTAAAATGTCTTTATTCTACCTTTATATAGATTGATATTTTAATTAAGTATGGAAGTGCAGATTGAAAATAATTATTCCTCAAAAATCTGAAGACCTTGCTCCATTACTAACTGGTGTTGCCTAGCTGAAGTTTGATGCCACACTGATTTCCAGTTCTTTGTATCTGACCCATTTTTTTTCTCTTTGGACATTCTTAGAATCTCCTCTTTCCTTCTGGTATTCTGGCATTTCTCAATGTGATTTTTCTTATTATGCCCTTTTTTTTTTTTCATTGTTCTGATCATGTAATGGGCCCTTACAGTTCAGACACTTAAATGTTCTTCCTGCCATTCATGCAGGTTTTTGAAATTTTTTCTCTACCATTTTCTCTAGAGTTATTTTTAGTAGCCAGTTTTCTATTAATAGACACTGAATTTTTCAAGTTTTCCACTACAAAAAACACTGCCATTTATTATCTTTTTTGCATATACTTTTGTAAAATTGTGCCAGTTCTTCTGTAAGACATACATGGCTTTTATTTTATCGCTTTCTCTATGAGGTAGAGGTGGGGCAGGGAAGGTAGGGAGAGGAAGAAGCTTTGAGATTCTCCTACTTGAACTTCAAATTCTGGTGTGATACCTCAATATTGAGTTAGAATGGCTTTATCAAGCATGTTTATTTTCAGTTTTTTATATTATTTTTGTCTTAGTCATGAAGCAGAACAAACCAACATAGAACGCATTTCATACTGAAAAATAAATAGGTAGCTTCATTCATTCATTATTCATTTATTTATTCAGTCATGTTGTGATATTCTTTGGGAATAGAAAAGTGATACTGTACTTGCTGTCACGGAATTTACAGTTTTAGGGATTGGTAGGAGTGTAATTGATAAAACATATATTTGTGCTTTTCAATAATAATATTGACTAACTCAAGGAAACTTTTGGAGACAGGCTTTCTTTGAATGGAATATGATGCTTGTTTATGTTTTCATTAACACATTTATTAGCTTTTGATTTTTAAAATTAGGAGAGAACAGAGTGTCTTGTTTGGCAGAAAGACCTAATATGTAATCCCCTGAGTTCTTCGATTGTTGCAGAACATAAACATTTAATAAAGAGTTCAGGAGAGTAGATTAAATGTTATTTAAAACATATGTTATATTGCCCTCATGGCTAAATGGCCTGGTTCAGGAATCCATGAATTATCCCACAGGTAATAGCAAAGTTTTTTCCCTGGCTCCTCTCCCACCCCAAATACTTGATTTCCACATATGCTGCACAGGGGGATTGAATATGATGCCAAAAGCTGTAAGAAAAAGAGAAACGTTGCCTTTTTACTGCTTTTATTAGGAAATAGAAAACATTTTTAGCAACAGACTGTGCTTTATCATAAAAATACAGTTGGGTGTTTTAGGTGTTCACAAATTTGATTTCATTGTACTTAGTGATAGATGTGAGTAAGCTGTGTGAGATAGAATATTAAAGAATAAAACTTGCTAGTGATGTTCTACAGTTTGCAGCATGGATTTTTCTTACTTTTAGTTTTTCCTTATGAAATACTTTATGTATAACAAACTAACAATAAACACCCGTGTACCCAATATCTCAACACTTATATTTGTTGAAGATTTGGGTGGGCAGAATCTTCTACTCAAATGATAAAAGGGAATACGTTACAAGTACATCTGGGGCTCTCTATATACCTTTCTTCTGTCCATTTTCTGTCCTATTTCAAAGGTCACTGGTGTTCCAGTTTTGTTTTTAGCTGAAATGCCTTTCTTAGTGCTTAAAATATATGTGTATATATTCATAAACAATATGAAGTATTGATTTGCATGTTCTAAAACATATTGTATGGTGTCTCTCCTTCAGTTGCTTTTTTGTGTAACATTGCATTTTTAGATTTTTCCATGCTAATGCATGTAATTTATATATAATTTATTTTCACCTGTATAGTATTGTATGAATATATCACAATTTATTCTTTGGTTGAGGAATTACAGGTTTTTCAGTATTAGAAACACTGCTGCATTTAAGGTTCTTGTACTGATCTGTTTATGCATATGTGAAAGATTCTTGAGGACTATATTTTAAATATGTGGATATTTAAATTTCAGTTAATTAAAATTAAGTTAGTTCCTCATTTGCACTAGCAACATTTAAACTATTTAATAGCCACATGTAACTAGTGACTAATGTATTGGATATTGTAGATACGGAATAATTCCATTATCATAAAAAGTTTTATAGGCTGGTGCTCCTTGGGGTTTATACCTGTGTGTGGAATTGTTGTGTCATTGGGCACGCACATGTTGTACTTCAGTAGATGTTGCTGAGTTGTTCTTTCCAGTGGTATCTGAGCGCTCCCTTTCTCAATTGTCTTGCTAACAATTGGTATAAATAGAAGTTCTGATTTCTACTTTGATAGGTGTGAAATGTGTCTCACTGTGGTTTTAATCGGCACTTAAAAATATCTAGTGAGGTTGAGCCTCTTTTCTTCCATGTATATTTACCTTTTACGGTTTCCATCTTGTGATTGCCTCTTAGTTCCTTTGCTCATTTTTTTCTTTTGAAATATTTTAGCTTACTAATTTGTATGAGTTTTTTGTATTTTATGGATTCAAATTCTTTGATTATATTTGCCATATATGTCAGTGCCTAGTATATGACTTGTCTTTAATTTAATGGTGTCTTTTGCCTCACACAAGTTTTAAAATGTAATATAATCAAATTTATCAATTTTTAAAAATGCTTCATGTTCTTATGCATTATTTAAGAAATTCCTTCCTACTCGGAGATTAGAGTTTCCTATATGTGCTTTGCAGAAGTAGATCTTTTATCTGGTTGTATGTAATTTTAATGTATGGTGTGAGGCAGAGTTTGAGACTGATTTTTTTTGCATATGGATAACCAATTATCTTTGCATAATTTTCTGAAAAGACCATTGTCATAATAGTTTTCTGTTTGCATGGGGGTCAGTTTCTGGGTTCTAATTCTGTTCTATTGGTCTGTTTGTCCCTATACCAATATTTC
The DNA here is from genome assembly GCA_963574635.1 of Cheracebus regulus. NCBI lineage: Eukaryota > Metazoa > Chordata > Mammalia > Primates > Pitheciidae > Cheracebus > Cheracebus regulus. Next base: position 8,597 of record CAUYQU010017438.1, on the reverse strand, counting down.
ACTTGAATTTTCTTTTTTTTAAAAAATATCTATTTTTTATTTTATTTTTTGTAGAGATGGGGTCTTGCTTTGTTGTCCAGGCTGTCTTGAGCTTCAAGTGATCCTTCTGTCTCGGCCTCCCAAAGTGCTGGGATTACAGGTGTGAGCCACCACACCTGGCCAGATTTTCTTAAAATGAAAATAACGGTGATAATTAAGTCCAAGCCCTCTTCCTAAAATTGATTTAACTGATGATAAGCTATAACATTGGAATTTATAACATAAAATACTAGAAAATGATATTATAACCAGCAGATGTGAACAATAACATTTTTTCTGTGATGATATTTGAGAAAAGCTCAGCTTAATTACAAAAGAGTGAAAAAATCACTTTTTCAAAGTCAGAACTTCTGGAAGCTTGCAAGTGGTGAATTGAGCCTCATTAAAAAAAATCTAATTTTCACTTTTAATGCCATTTGTTTTCTTTTGAGATATAACTGATTCATTTACCATCAATTTTTATAAATTGGGTTTGTGGTTTGACCATTGTATGAAAAGAAATTTTTTAAAAAAGTACATGTGTCATATGGGTAGTAATTAGGCAAATTGGTTTTAGATTTGCACTGCCTGTCCAATGATCTGAGATTTAGGGGACCTAGGGCATATGAATAGGGGTTCTATTAGGTTTACAAAGTGCTTGTGATGATAATATAGATAGATTAAGGACCAAGTACCTGGCCAAGATCAAGGGCATACTAAATAGTTGTTCCTAACGTAATGGGACAATTGCAGAGAGAGGGATGAGAGAAGGAGACTTAGGATGATGTGTTGATTTGTATGTATATAGAAATGAGAAAGAAATGATTTTTGGAAGGATTACTAAGGAAAAACAGCAATGGAAGAAGACGGGCCCATGTCCAGCAGCAAAAGGCAGTAGAAGACAGTGAATCAGATAGTGGCCAATACAGGACACTAGGTGGTGCCATTAGTCTTACACTGCTTATTTGAAGTCTCTGGAGGCTTGGTAGCCTCAGAGTAGGAAAAGAGAAAGGCCACCAGGCCTGGTGGGTGGCTCACACCTGTAATCCCAGCACTTTAGGAGGGCAGGGTGGGTGGATCATGAGGTCAGAAGTTCGAGACTTGCCTGGCCAAGATGGTGAAGCCCCGACTCTACTAAAAATACAAAAATTAGCTGGGCATGGTGGCGGGCGCCTGTAATCTCAGCTACTCAAGAGGCTGAGGCAGAGAATTGCTTGAACCTGGGAGGTGGAGGTTGCAGCAGTGAGCCAAGATCGTGCCACTACACTCCAGCCTGGGTGACAGAGTGAGACTCCATCTAAAAAAAAAGAAAGACAGACAGAAAGGCAGTCACAAATCAAGGGGTTACTGCTTGTATATTAAATGAGTGAATTGTCTTATTGAGTATAACTCAAAGTAATATTATAGTTCTTGATATTTTCTTCTCCAGTGATCATTTTGAAAAATATCCTGAAGTTTGTGTTGTAAAGAAGTTTGTCCACCAAATAAACTGTGTTTTAAAAATGACAGTTCATTTCTTTCTAATTTTAAAAGTTAAATATAAGAATGTATTTTCACTTAAAATTCATATTAAAATAAGATAATTGAAATTTTCATATTGAAATGATATAATCAGAAGGAACTTGGTGTTTTAATAAGCTTTACTGGCCTTTTCCTAGGTCAATGTACAATTCTATTGAACTTTTTGAAATACAGATGTGTATTTGAAATACATATCCATGGGTTCCACATTGGTGGATTCAACTGTGGAAAGAAAATATTAGGGAAAAAGAAATTTCATGTGTACTGAGCATGTACACTTTTTTCCTTGTCGTTATTCCCTAAACAATACAATATGACAAACGTTTACATACATTACATTGTATTAGGTATTATAAGTAATCTAGAGATAATTTAAAGTATGGGGAGGATGTACGCAGGTTATATGCAAATACAGCACAGGTTTGAACAGTGCAGGTTTGAACTGTGTGGACCCACTTTATGCAGTTCTTTTTTCCAGTAAATACAGTTGGCCCTCTATATTGGTTGGTTTTGCATCTACAAGCAAACATGGATGGAAAATACAGTATTCAAGGAATGTGAAAGTCATGTATATGGAAAAAAGGGCCAACTTTTCGAATCTGTGGTTCAACAGGGCCAACTGCAGTACTTTAGTATGTGTGCATTTTGGTATCCAAGTGGGGTCCTAGATCCCCCAAAGATACTGAGGGATGACTGTATTGAAGATGATTCCTTGATTCCTGCAACATTTTTTTTTTTTTTTAAGATTTCAGATGGGAATAATTTAATGCATTATTTGATTTCTGGAGATGAGTTACACCATTTAATTTTTGTTGATATGTGTATTGTGCAGGTGACAGAAACCCTAACTCAGACTGGTTTAAGTAAATGGAAATTTATTGTATCATATATCTAAAAAGATCTTGGTATGGCTCATTTTAGGTGAAGCTTGATGCAGTGGTTCAAATAATGTTATTTGGACTCTCTTCACCTCATCTTCTAGAGGTAGGGTACTGCCATCAGCTTTTGGCTTATATCCTTCTCATTTGTGTATGTGTGTCGGTTCTAGTGGCTCTAAAAACAGGTGTGGTATTATGTCATATTAGTCTGCTTTGGCTTGTTTGGGCTCCATATTTACTCTGCAACTGGAAAGAATTAACAGTGCTGGAAATTTATGGATTAAGAGTGTTGAAGGGATGATTTCCCCAAAGAAAATTTTGATCTTATTAGGGAAATAAAGTATGGTTGTAAAATTGCACTTATTTCTTTGAGAAAGTCATCTTCAAGCTGTTTTTCTTTGCTAGTTATGGCGACTCACACCTGCATTCCCAGTACTTTGGGAGGCTGTGGTGGGAGGATCGCTTGAAGCCAGAAGTTTGAGACCAGCCTGGGCAACATAATGAGATCCTATCTCTACAAAATATTTAAAAGTTAGCCAGAGATAGTGGCATGAACCTGTAGTTCTAGGTATCCAGAAGGCTGAGCCAGGAGGATTGCTTGAGCTCAGGGGTTCGAGGCTGCAGTGAGCTATGATTGCAACAGAGCAAGTCCCCATATCTTTAAGAAATAGCAACAGCCACTCATACATGAAAAAGTTTTTTTTTTATTAGTCTGTTCTTATGCTATTTATTTTATTTCGCTAGAATTTGTTTTTACTTTAATCTCATCTGTGCTATTTATTAGTTGTGTTGACTGCTCAGAGTCTGTTTCTTCACTGGCAAAATTGTTGATATAACTGTTGATACAGTTATTGTGATGATAAGATACTGTGTGTCAAATACCTAGCCTAGTACCTGGCATATATTAGATATTACAGAAATGTTAATCCACTTATAAGCATGGTTATTAGCCAGACATGTTTGGATTTTATCAGTCTTTGCTATATGTTTTAAATTAGTCTATAATCTGTAAGTTCAATTTTCAAATTATCAATTTAATTTGTTGCTTACCACTTTCAGTGCTGAAAATGACAGTTGGTAGATATTGTCCTATTCATGACCTGCCAGTATTTTTATCTTAGTATTTAATGTGCAGATTTAGCTTCTGCAGGATGTTTACAATTAATCTATGTTGGGAAATATAAATTATCTTTAAGGACTAGCAATAAGTATAGTGAAATTATGATAAATGGTTTTATTGTTTGGGGAAATAACATAAACTGCTTCATGTGTTTGAAGAATAAAAGGAAGTTGGCAGCAAGGGAGAAAGATGAATGATTAAGTGTGTTTTTTAATTAAAGTGCTTCATTGTTGTACACAATATTCAAAATGTATTTAAAATGTAACATTAATTTTTCTATTACCATTCATCTTTATTAGAAAATGTTGCTTACATTTATCACAATTTTTTTCCCTACCCACTGTAACACTCTTATAATCTATTTGGGTTAACTCATGTTTAGTCTCAAGAAAAGAGCCTCCTTAATTGTTTTTAAATTGTTTGAACTTTAGAGATTTGGTAACTTATATTTCCAATAACTAACAATACACATGAAACTCTTGATAATGATGGACTAGAACTAATTCATTTCCTTATAATATAGTGGTACATATTGTTTGACTTATGGCATATTTAACTCCGGTTAGCTACAAACAGCTTTATACTGGTATCTTTTATTCAAATTTGAAAAGTATCAGTGTAACATGAAGAATTTCTTTTTACTAATTTTCACCATATTTTATGGATACAAACCACATGAGAACAAAAATAGTGTAAACTGACATGCCTAGTGATTTTATGGTTGGTTATTGTATTTATTATTCTGTGCTATGTTGGTTTTATTTGTGCTTTAGTTGCTATTTATTTTTAAGAATATGGTGTTAGGTTGGTGTAAAAGTGATAATGTCTGGGTGTGGTGGCTCACCTCTGTAATCCCAGCACTTTGGGAGACCGAGGCAGTTGGATCACTTGAAGTCAGGAGTTCAAGACCAGCCTGGCCAACATGGTGAACCCAGGAGGCAGAGGTTGCTGTGAGCGGAGGTCATGCCACTCCACTTCAGCCTGGGCAGCAGAGCAAGACTATGTCTCAAAAATAAATAAATAAGAAAGATAAGAATGTGACATATTAATAGGGAGAGATATTAGTCCGATGGTAATTAAAAGCAGAGAAAGTTTAAAAAAAAACTAAATGGTGAAGAATTGGTTTGTTCAACAATAGGAGTTATTTTGAAGAATAAAGAAAGTGATTAAACGTGAAAAGTAGTGTGCCTATGCCCCAAAGTGCTATTGCTTAGTGGGTTATATCTATTGATACTTACCATGTTAGAAATTAACATGGAGACAGTTGAAAATATTCAAAAAAAGATAACTATAATGCCAGTATTTGCTAGCATAAGCACATTTTTGTGAAAAATAACTATATTTTCTAAACAAAAAAAATTGTTAAAAAAATGGTATTGCTTATTGCAAATCTCTTTAAATGTCTGACTCAGTAGAAGACAGCTGGATTTTCTTCTGTTTCTGCCTGCAATCTGTTGCAATGTATTGAACTGGTCCAGAACTCCTGGTCTCAAGCCATCCTCCCACTTCAGCCTCCCAAAGAGCTAGGATTACAGGTGTGAGCCACTGCATGTGGCAAAGCAAATTGTTTTAACGTTGTGGATTCCCTGAAAAGATTTTGGGGGACCCTTGTGGTCCCTAGACTATGCTTTGAGAACTGCTGGCCTTGGCAATTGAAAGTAAGTACAGTAAGAGACATTGGTAGAAATGCTTTTGAATTTAAAGTAGAGTCTAGGCATCAATATTAGATGTCTATTGATCCTTTGTTAAAAGACTAAGAGTTTGAGAATTTAAAGGCTAAAACATTGTAGGTCTGCTGATCAGACTTTTCATAGCCAGGTAATTCTGTAGGCTTAAGGCCCTTTAAATCCAGATAATGTCTGAGTAGGTGGCAAGGCAGCAACTGTGGATTCCATAGCTGCTAACAAGTTTCTTATGGCATTTGTGCATAGATCATTAAGAAAAGAGGAATTATTTCTCACAACCAATTTTTAGTGTAGAGAAACTAGAATATTTTGGGAAAAAATGTCTTAATAGAATACATATAGCAGTAATGTAGTCTTCTATTTGGCAGTAATATATATAGGGATGGTCACTTTAGATTAAGGAAAAAAACTTACCCTACTTATAAACAGAGGCTTCCGTATTGAGAATTTTTCTTAGTATAACATATATTCACCTCAGTATCAATTTGTGGGGGGTTTTTGATACCCCCAGATTGACAGTTATTCAGCTAAAGAAGCTTGGAGGTAGGACAGACCTTGATTGATGTTTGGCAATAATTTTCAGTTCTAATGTTGGGGATTTTTGCTCTAACCTTGTTAAGCATTTAAGTTATTTACATTTTTATGCTTAGGGATGTCTACTTATGTCTACTTTACATTTATATTCAGGTATATTTTAAGGCAGTTTTTAAGTATATCCTTTTTTCTTTAATAGTATTTATCAAAATTGTAATTATTTGATATGACAAAGCCACTTGACATTTTCATATTAGCTTGAACTTTCCATTGATATGTCAAGCAAATAAGTACTTAGTTTTTTTCTGAGTAGAAACCAACTGTACTGCAAACCCATTGATAGTAAATTAATTGCAGGGATTTAACATGTAGGGAAACCTTAATTATTCTGAATATACTTATGTTATGATGTGTAGATGATTTGTTTACTGTCTTTAATGTGACTGAGTCAAAATATGTGTAGTTATTTGCATAAAGGGGAAGTGTTGCTAATATATTTTGCATTACTTAATGTTACATATAAAATTAATTTTCCTTGTAAGGGATGTGAGAAATTTTTTTACTCATTTCTGTTTATTCTCATCTATTTCTTTGAAAATGTAGATTTAATTTGTTTAAATACTATGTGATGAAAACATTACAAATATGCTCTTGCTCTCTTTTTTTTTGCAACAGGATCTCACTCTGTCATCTAGGCTGAGTGTAGTTGCATAATCATGGCTGTCTGCATGCCAATCTCCTGGGCTCAAGCAGTCCTTCCACCTCAGCCTCCCGAGTATTTGGGACTACAGGTGCACACCACCATGCCCAATTAACTTTTGACTTTTTGTAGAGATGGAGTCTCACTGTGTTGCCCAGGCTGGCCTAAAACTCCTGGATGCAAGCAATCTACCTGCCTCAGCCTCCCAAAGTGCTGGGATTACAGGCATGAGCCATCACAGCCAACATGCTTTATTTTCTGATTATAATTTAAAGGATAGTATTATAAATGCTTGATTTTATAATCTCCAAATAGTGATATTGTATAGCTCTTTATTGTGATGGATAAATTATAAGACATATGTGTTTAGCTGGTTTTTTGGAAAGTCTGTTTATAGAAAGTTGCTGTTAATTTCTCAGTTCCTCACATGAACTTATTTCATTTATAGCTTTGGCCAGCAATTTACAAATACACTTCAGTCAGTAGGGCTTCATGTTGCTCTGAGTGGGGGCTCCTTCTACCCCTGTTCAACTTCAGTCGGCTCATAGTCTATAGTGTACCTCTTACGAGATCCTTATACTGCAGATCTTCTTTGCTACAGATGCTTGGGCTTTTGCCATAAGCATACTGGTGTAATTAGAAGTAGAAAAGAAGGGAAAGGGTGAATAATAAGAGATGAGAGAATTTAAAAATGGTGAAATAGGAGTTGTGAAGTTGGAGTGTGGTGGATATGAAGATGTGCAGCCCTGATCCTCCTTCAAGGAAGAATTGCAGCCCAGTTGTGGGGAGGTCAGTTATCAGAAAGCCTTTGGCTGTCCTGGCCTCTGGAGGACAGCCAAAAAAAAAAAAAAAAAAGAAGCTTTAAGCTGTCAGCTCCTTTCCTTCAGGGTCTACCTCAGTTGCGGAGAGCCTCCTTGTTTAAGGTCACATCTTTCCCAGAGCAGCTCTTATTCTGCAACCAACATGTTTAAAGGCCCAGCCATTTTGTTCAGGCCTGAGACAACTCTGACAGGTGATACACCCCCAGAAATCCTTGCCAGGTTGCTTGAGGCTTTGTTAGGCCTGAATCGCAATTTGATTTTTTCCTCTGCCCAATTCTGCATTTTCCCTGGATTTCTTTCACAGGGATTGACTGCTAATAAACATTGTATACCGAAAACTACTTCATTGTCTGTTTTCAGAGAATTGAGCTTGCAACAGGCACGTGTATGGGCTTCATGTTGTCCTAAACCTTCTGTAAAGTTCTATGCAATTTTTTTTTTGTCAATTTGCATTTTTCTGAGAAGGTCTGTAGGTTTCATTATATTCTTCAAGATAGACTTGAATATTAAAGGTCTTTCTCATCAAGGACCTAAGAAGAAAACGCTTTAAATTTTTTTTTTTTTTTGACTCAAGTTCAAACTACATACAGTTGGCTCTTGAACAATATGAGGGTTAGTAGTGCCGACCCTCTGCACAGTTGAAAATTGTCATATGACTTTTTACTCTCCCAAAACTATTAATAATCTACTGTGGACCATAAGCCCTACCAGTAACATAAACAGTCTATAAACACATATTTTGTATGTGTCTTATATACTGTATTCTTACAATAAAGCTAGAGAAAACAGTGTTATTAAGAAAATCATAAGGAAGAGAAAACCTATGTAGTATTCATTGAGTGGAAGTGGTTCATTATAAAGATCTTCATCCTTGTCATCTTCATATTGAGTAGGCTAAGGAGGAGGAGGGATTGTTTCTAAGAGGCAGCAGAGGTGATTAACAGGAGAAAAGGCATACAAATTTTAATTTTATTTAAATATGCATAGCAGGGGAGAAGCTCAGAATTGTTTATTAAAATATTACTTTTTGTAGAGATGGGGTCTCACTTTGCTGCCCAGGCTGGTCTCGAACTCCTGGGCTCAAGTGATCATCCTGCTTTCCAAACTGCTGGGATTACAGGCATGAGATACTGTACCTGGCCAGAGGAACTACATTTTTTTTTTTATTATTTTTATTTTTATTTTTTTTAGAATAAAAAGAATGAAAGAGAGAAAGGAAGAGGAAGAGATTTTAGAAAAAGAGAGAAAAGGAGAAAGAAACAGCAAAAGAAAGAAAAAATGAAAGAGAAAGAGGAAGAGATTTTAGAAAAAGAGAGAAAA
>CAUYQU010017437.1:0-13385 GCA_963574635.1 Cheracebus regulus | reverse complement strand
TTTCACAGGTTTAAATAAAATATTGGTTGGCTGCTTATTTGTTATTTTCATCCCCTATTCTTTCCTGTCTCCATTGTTAAACACAATTATTGGCATAAAAGAGGTTTTTAATACGCATTTTTAGACTGTATTCTAGCCTGGACAATAAAGCAAGAATCCCATTCTCTTTCCCTCTTTCTCTCCCTCTTTCTTTCTCTCTTTCATTCTTTTTTTTCTTTCTTTTGCTGTTTCTTTCTTTCTCCTTTTCTCTCTTTTTCTAAAATATCTTCCTCTTTCTCTTTCATTCTTTTTTTCTTTCTTTTGATGTTTCTTTCTTTCTCCTTTTCTCTCTTTTTCTAAAATCTCTTCCTCTTTCTTTCATTCGTTTATTCTAAAAATAAAAATAAAAATAAAAAAATGGTATGGAAGTGGGGAAAGGCAGTGCTGGGTTGGGGGGGTGTGGTCCCTGACTAGGACTGAGCCCCCACAGACCTAGGTGACTCCTGCCTTTGCACACAAATGTTGCATTTCCCAAGACCACCTGGCCTGCCACGCCCACATCCTGGGCCTATAAAAACCCAAGACTGTAGCAGGCACACACACAGGCAGCCAGACATTGAGAGAGGCGCATCAGCGGAAGACGCAGCGGCTGGATGGCAAGGGGACATGGAGCACGCTGGTAGGTGAGCACACTGGCAGGTGCTGACATGCTGGCAGGCCATTGACCAGCAGAACAATGAGGAGTTTAGCCAGAGCAGTTGGAGGAGAGCTGGGGCTGCTGAGTGGCCCAACTCCAGGGAAAAACCATCTCCCTTCTGGCTCCTGCATCGGTGGAGAGCTACTTCCACTGAATAAAACTGCACTCATTCTCCAAGCCCATGTGTGATCTGATTCTTCTGGTACACCAAGGGAAGAACCCAGGATACGGAAAGCCCTCTGTCCTTTCAACAAGGTAGAGGGTCTAACTGAGCTGGTTAACACAAGCCGCCTATAGGCGTCAAACTAAAAGAGCACCCTGTAACACATGCCCACTGGGGCTTCAGCTGTAAACATTCACCCCTAGATACTGCTGTGGGCTGGGAGCCCCGCAGCCTGCCCATCTGTGTACTCCTCCAGAGGTTTGAGCAGTGGGGCACTGAAGGGCTGAGGGGGACAAGGGAACCCTTCCCGTTTCACTCTGAGGCTAGTGACCTGAGCTGAGACAGACCCACATCTGAGCTTAGTTCAGTCTTGAGGCCTAACCAAGCACTCTCTTTCATTTTCATCTTAACTATTGCAGATAACAATAACCAAGGCATTAAATATTTTGCTTTTTCCTTATTAGTTTGCATTTTCTTTATTTTTATTTTTTAAAATTCTGTCACTTATTTTGTGGTTATTGTTTGTAATTTCTCATGTTTATATTGCTTATATCTCCTTGTATTTCCCAGTGAACCAACTTCCTGGGAGCATGATCCATCTTTACATTCTACTGGAAACTTCTACCTTTAGTAACTGAATGCAGCCCAGCTGTAGCTCCTTAAGGTGGGTGACCACATGGCCATCCAGAAGTCAAAGGTTTCCCATTCTTTACCCTTTCATTTATTTTTCTCTGTATCCATTTAGTTTTATCTATATAAGTTTGTCTTTATTTTAGGCTGTGCATGGTAGCTCAAGCCTGTAATCTCAGCACTTTGGGAGGCAGAGGTGGGTGGAGGTCAGGAGTTCAAAACCAGCTTGGCAAACATGGTGAAACCCCACCTCTACTAAGAATACAAAAATTAGTCAGATGTGGTGGTGTGCACCTGAAATCCCAGCTACTTGGGAGGCTGAGGCAGGAGAATGGCTTGAACCGGGGAGGTGGAGGTCGCAGTGAGCCGAGATCACTCCACTGCACTCCAGCCTCGGCAGCAGAGCAAGACTCCATATCAACAACAACAAAAATTTTTTTTCTTTTATTTTAAAGTGACCCTTAAATGGTCTCTAAACTAGAAAAAAAAATACATTTTCCTTAGCAAAACCATATCCTCATGTTTTTATATCTTTACCAAAAACACATCTTACTCTCCAACGATTCTAATTCTTAGTAATCCAGATTCCCAGTGGAAAACCTAGGATTACTTAGTTTAACATAACATGACTTTAAGTTTCTTAAGAACTGGAGACAATTTTGAGATTAAATTTAGCAAGTTAATCTTACCATAGATTACTAAAGTCATGTGAACTAAAAGGCATCTGAGCTACCGTCTATTAGTCTGATAAGCACTTACTTTTCTTTAAGCCAATTTTTTTTTTTTTTTAGATGGAGTCTCACTGTTGCTCAGGCTGGAGTGCAGTGGCATGATCTTGGTTCACTGCAACCTCTGCCTCTCAGGTTCAAGTGATTCTCTTGCCCCAGCCTCCTGAGTAGCTGGGACTGCAGGCATGTGCCACCACACCAGGCTGATTTTTATATTTTAAGTAGAGATGGGATTTCACCATATTGGCCAGGCTGGTCTTGAACTCCTTACCTCAAGTGAGACATCCGCCTCGGCCTCCCAAAGTGCTGGGATTACAGGCCTCAGCCATCATGCCCAGCCTCTTTAAGCCAATTGACTAGAGCTCTTTTATATTGTTTGGTAGTAAAATATCACTTCTACATGACACATAGAAACATGTAGACATAACAGACACACAGACAGTGGCAGATCCTATGAGATTTGCCCGTTTTCAAAAATCCTCCCCTTTCTTTAGACTATTAATTAAAAAAGTCACAGGAGCACACACACAGAAGCTGACAAAAGTTAAAGGATAGTTACTATCCCAGGCCTTCTCAAAGAAAGAAAGAATCGAAGCGGCCGGGGTACAGGAGAAGTTGAACTTTTGAGATATCAACTTGGAAATTTTAAGAAAGAGATTATGGAATTTAAAAACTAAAACCTTTTTGCAATTCCATTAAGTCAGTATTTCAGTGGGCTCCTGCTGGTAACTTAGCTTCAGATCTGGGCAACTCTTTTGGGGGCTCTGAGGTCCAAAGTTGGATGCCAATTATTGCTGATGAAAAGAGTCAGATTCTGTAAAATATTTGAAGATATTTACTCTGAGCCAAGTATGAGTAACTAATGGCCTGTGACACAGCCCCAGGATATCCTGAGAACATATGTCCAAGGTGGTCAAGCCACAGCTTGGTTTTATACATTTTGGGGAGACGTAAGACATTAATTAATACATGTAAGGTGTATGTTGGTTTAGTCCAGAAAGGTGGAACAACTCAAAGCAGGGAAGGTGGAGAAGCTTCCAGGTGATAGGTAGAGTCAAAGATTTCCTGATTGGCAATTGATTGAAAGAGTTATTATCTAAAGACTTGGAATCAATAGAAAAGAATGTCTGGGTTCAGATAAAGGGTTGTGGAGGCCAAGGTTTTATCACGCAGATGAAGCCTCCAGGTAGCAGGCTTCAGAGCTCTTATCATACCTAAAAATGTGCCAGCCTCTTAGTTAATTTTCTCTTGGAACAAAGGAAAGACCTGGAAAGAAAAGGGAATTTTCTTCAGAATGCAGATTTTCCTCACGAGAGACAGCTTTGCAGGGTCCTTTCAAAATATGTCAATTAAATATATTTTGGAGGTAAAATACTTTGGTTTCTTTCAGGGCCTGCTATCCATCATGTGACGCTATACTAGTGTCAGGCTGGAATTTAGTGTCTTACTGCTACAGAAAGTCTGTACTGTCAATTTTTTTTTTTTTTTTGAGATGGAGTCTCACTCTGTCACCCAGGCTGGAGTGCAGTGGTGTGATTTCAGCTCACTGCAACCTCCGCCTCCTGGGTTCAAGCTATTTCTTCTGCCTCAGCCTCCTGAGTAGCTGAGGCTACAGGTGTGTGCCATCATACCCAGCTAATTTTTGTATTTTTAGTAGTGATTGGGTTTCACCATGTTGGCTAGGGTGGTCTGGAACTCCTGACGTCAGGTGATCTGCCCACCTCAGCCTCCCAATGTGCTGGGATTACAGGCATAAGCCACCATGCCCAGCCAATCTTAAAATCTCTGTTTTAATAATAATGCTAGTCAGTTATGCATGAATTCCAAAGAGAGGATGACATAATGAGATATGTCCCACCTTTCGCCCACCCTCACCACTTCCCATAATGGCCTGAACTAGTTTTTCATGTTTACTTTGGAATGCCGTTGGCTGACAGGGTGTCCATCAGTCAGTTGGAAGGCTTAAAATTTTAGTTTGGTTTACAACAGCAAGCAGGGAGACTACAGTAGTGGGTAGCATCAGGTAACTCCTAATTGTTTTGAAAAGTTTTAAGTTGTTAGCCAATCGGGTTTTAGTTTAGATTGTGAGGTCTGGAACCATATGAAGATAAGACACAGCAGTAAGGACAAGCCCAACTGCATAAGGAATAAATCTGTTGTATTCCCTTTGTTCTTTGTACTCTCGTGGCACAATGGCTAGTGAGAGTACCCTTCTTGCAATCCAGGAAGTAAAAACCGTGTTGCTGAAAGATCGTCTGTCTCAGTGCTAATATTTCTCTGGGGCACTGAGCATCAAGTTTCATCATTTATTTCCAACAAGATGTTAATGAGCCCCTGCATTTATCTCACCTTCTTCCCCAAGCCCCACTGAAACGGCCAAACAAATATTACAGTTTTAAAAATTCTGTATTAGTTCTGGAGAACAACAGGTTGGAAAAGTTGAGACATTTCCATAAAATATAGTGGGGATGGAATGAGACTACAGGAAATGCTGACCATCCCACAGTTCAAGCAGTGAGTTGTCTGCACTTTCCAGCTGAGCCTCAGGAAATGCCTTGTCTTAGAGGAACCAGGCCTGCCAGTGAGAGTAGACTGAAGGAAGACAAATCATAGGATGCCAGTCCATGCCCAACCCAAGTAGCCCACTGAATCCAGCACGGGGCATTGCTTCCATGGGTTTCCGGTTCAGGTCCTGGTCTGGCAACAATACATAGAAAAGCAGTCTCTTGGGTGGGTGTGGTGGCTCATGCCTGTAATCCTGGTGCTTTGGGAGGCCAAGAGGGGAAGTTTGCTGGAGCCCAGGACATCAAGACCAGCCTGGGCAACATAGGAAAACTTTATCTCTATTTTTTTTTTTTTTTTGAAGAAATCTCTCAATTGAGCAGTTAATGTCCCGGGCGCGTGATGACTTCCCAGGTAATAATTCTGATTGTTGTGTTTATAACTAACATTTGCTGAGCATTTGCTCTGTATTGGACACTGTGCTAACCTGTCTACTTACTAACCTGTCTACTTAATTTATCTTAATCTTTTTTTTTTTTTTTGAGACTCTAGCTCACTATGTTGCCTAGGCTGGAGTGCAGGGGTACAATCACGGCTCACTGCAGCTTTAGCCTCCCAGGCTGAAGCAATCCTCGCACCTCAGCTTCCCAAGTATCTGGGACTACAGGGATACACCACCACATCTGCTAATTTTGTTATTTTTTGCAACACTAGAACTAGTTTTGTAAGAATATTGTAATGTATTATAATATACATACAAATATTTTCTCTCTTCTGTACTGAGAGAAGGGTATTAAAATCTCATAACTGTTTATTTCTTCCTCACCGTAGTTCTTTCATTTTTTGGCTTCATGCATTTTGAGTTCTGGTTATAGGTTCTTATACATTGATGCCTGCTATGGCTTCCTGAGGAGTGAACCCTTTCATCATTATGAAAAGTCCTTCTTAGCTCTGGTAACCCTCCTTGTCCTTAGGTTTATTTCATCATTAATATAGTCCATACCAACTTTCTTTGTTTAAAAAGTTAATTTTTAGGCTGGGTGTGGTGGCTCACACCTGTAATCCCAGTACTTTGGGAGGCTGAGGAGGGGGAATCATGAGGTCAAGAGATCGAGACCATCTTGGCCAACATGGTGAAACTCCGTCTCTACTAAAAATATGAAAATTAGCTGGATATGGTGGTGTACACCTGTAATCCCAGCTATTTGGCAAACTGAGGCAGGAGAATCTCTTGAACCCAGGAGGCAGAGGCTGTAGTGAGCCAAGATCATGCCACCACACTCCAGCCTGGTGACAGAGTGAGACTCTGTCTCTCAAAAAAAGAAATAACTTTTATTTTAAGGCCAGGGTAGAGACAGATCTCCTTAATGTTGCCCGAGTGGATCTGAAACTCCTGGGCTCAAGTCCCCCCACTTTGGCCTCCCCAAATGCTGGAATTACAGGTATAAGCCAGTACACCCAGCCAATTTATCTTTATCTTAGCAACAGCTCTATGTGGGAGGTACTATTATGCCCACTTTACAGATGAGAACACTGAAGCTTAAGGGGCCACATCACTTGTCCAGAAGTTCAGGAACAAAAAAAAAAATACCTGTCAGGTATTATGCTTAGGATCTGGTGACAAACTAATCTGCACTCCAAATCCCCAAGTCAGGAGTTTACCTGTATAGCAAGTAACATTTCTTGAGCCTCTGGCTCCACACCTGCAAACGTACTGCAAAAAAGTAAATTTCAAAAGACTGAAATCTCATAGAGTGTATTATTGAATCACAGTGGAAGTGAATTAGAAATCGAGATTTACAACTTTAAGTAGTTATAGTAAAAAATAAGAATGGTTTTAAACCAATTGTCTTAATTTCCACTTTAAGAAGCTAGAAAAAAGAAGAGTGCAGTAAATCTAAAACAAATAGAAAAAAAATGAAATCGTAAAGAATAGAAATCAGTAGGAAAAAGACAGACAAAAATGGTTATTTGAAAGTCCTTGTCTGCTGATATCACCCGTGGGACTGCCTGTCCCTCTCTCTCGTCCCTCCCTCCATCTCTTTCTGTCTGTTTCCCTGTCTGTCTAAACATAGCGGTGAGGGAAGGTACTCTTGCTTTGCTCATCTCTAGTTTCTTCGTTAAGAATAACGTAGGCTTTTAGGGTGATAGAGATGTGCTGCCAATTCACTGCATGACCCCCTAAGCAATCATGTAACTTCAGCAAGCCTTTCAGTGATGCCAGCTAGGTCTCAGGAAAGCAAACAGATTGTTGTTTATGCACTAATGTGTGAGCAATTCACAGCCTCCTTCCCTTAGCCATGATGGGGGTGTTATTTCAGAATATTTGGGGTTCCAACGTCTTGGAGAGCCAGGGAGCTATATTTTAACCTGTGTGGAAGCACCGCCTAGAGATCTAAAGAAGGGCTGCCTGACAGCTGAAGACCAAACCTGAGAACACCGAAACGGAGGGCTCCTCTCTGTTAAATCTGGGAAGGAATTAGTATTTTAAAAAGAGGCGTGTCTCAGGGGCAGATTGCAAGATGAGTTAGGGTTAGAGATGTCTCCTGCATGTTATTTAGCAATAGAAAGTGTTCTACCCTTGGACCTTGTTGAAAGCACTGCAGCAAATGCCTCCCACAGAAGATGCCTGCTCTGCCCCTGAGGCTCCACCCATCAGGGTATGTGCTCCAGAAAGTTTAATGAATGAACAGACCCTCTATACCGAGAGACAGGATGAGCTAGAAAAACTAGGTGGAAATGGGTTTGAGAGGGCTGGTTGCAGTGGCTCATGCCTGTAATCCCAGCACTTCGGGAGGTGAAGGTGAAAGGACTATTTGAGCTCAGGAGTTTGAGACCAGCCTTGGCAACATAGTGAGACTCCATCTCTACAAAAAATAAAAGATTAGCCAACTGTGGTGTGTGCCTGTAGTCCTAGCTACTTGGGAGGCTGAGGTGGGAGGATTGCTTGAGCATGGGAGGTCGAGGCTGTAGTGAGCTATGATCATGCCACTGTACTCCAACCTGGGTGATGGAATGAGAACCTGTCTCAAAAAAGAAAGAGAGAGAGAGAGGGAAGGAGGAAGAGAGAAATAAAGAAAAAAGAAAGAAAGAGGCTGGGCACGGTGGCTCATGCCTATAATCCTAGCACTTTGGGAGGCCGAGGTGGGCGATCGATCATCTGAGGTTGAGGGTTCCAGACCAGCCTGACCAACATGGAGAAATCCCATCTCTACTAAAAATACAAAATTAGCCGGGTGTGGTGGTGCATGCCTGTAATCCCAGCTACTCAGGAGGCTGAGGCAGGAGAATCACTTGAACCTGGGAGGCTGATGTTGCAGTGAGCCGAGATGGCGCCATTGCACTCCAGCCTGGGCAACAAGAGTGAAACTCCATCTAAAAAAGAAGAAAGAAAGTAAGAAAGAAAGAAGAAAATAAATAAATAAATAAATGTGGATGAGATATGACCACAGAATTATGCTAGCTCATTAAGGGAAACAGGGATGTTTCAATAGCATTTAATGAAAGAACGTGAGCCTTGAAGTTAGGCCCACTTTGGGCATTATATTGCATTCCCTCCAATGTGCCTCATGAGTTCAGGGAGGCCATGAAAGCCACTTCTGGGGCTGTGAGAAGCAGAGACAGCATCTTCAAGATCCCAGCCCAGTCCCTGGCACCTAGGGTGTGCCCGTGTGATGATGTTTGCGATGCAGTGGGAGCAGCTCGACTCAAGCTTCTTGCAGAGTGTGTCTCACAGTAACGGCAGACACTGGGCCCCTTCTAGGAGGAACGAGGTTCTGAGCCGTGAAAAAATGCACTGCTCTGCTTTTCCCTGCAGAACTTATCTCCTCAGAATTTCCCTCTTGCTGCCCATATTCAGTTTCTGCCAGACTTAGCTGCATCCCGATCCTGGCCCATTACCTGAGGGATGCAGCCCAATAACCTGTGCACCACGGGAAACCCAGCAACCCTAAACTCCCTGCAGGTCTCTATGAAAGGAGTGGATTGATGTGAGCACATCGGACTCAGGAGTTTACCCAGGTACAGGACGAAGCTGACCATTTCTAGCATCATTGCACTGAACATGGGCAGCAGCTTCAGGTACCTGCACAGGAGGCAGCTGCCTTTCACGTGAACCAGGCAGCACTGGACAGAAAGCTGCCAAGGAAACACAGGTGGGCAAGGCGGGTGAGGTGGGCAAGGCAGGTGAGGTGGGTGAGGGCTTTAGCAGGTTGGAGAGCCCCAGCACAGGTAGGACAACTGCGTGACCCGCTGCAGCACTGGGACGTGCCCTCTGGTGGCTTCTTGCCAAACTGAGCACCCCTCATCTAGGCACCTCTAGGGCATCCACATCCAGGGTCACTTGTGTGAACAAGCAGCATGTTTTGCCCAGTGCATAGCTGCGAGGGGAGACCGGGATGGTACTGGTGACCTTGGCCTCATTGCTAGTGACGTAGACCAGTCCAGGTGGGGCTTACAAGCTTGCAGGGCTTACATGCTGTCCCCTGGCGAGAATGAGCCTCCATCCTAGAAGCCATGGACCATCTCTGCCTTGCAGAAAGAAGAGGCTCCTGTGACATCAGTCAAGGTGAAGATGGCCCCTGGTAATACATGACTGTTCAGAAGACCAACGTCATTCATCTAAACTGAAATGAACTGCTGTAGACCTGTAAAACACAAAACTCTCCCAGGAGATATGGCAGGGTCCATTTCATGGCACTAGTGTCGTAAGAGGCAGTTTGTGCTCAGGCCAAACTCAATGATGCTGGTGGGTGGAGAAGCACTTAATAAAGAACAGAAAGACCTGTGCATCAAAACAATGCACTAAAAATTATGCTCTTGAAGAACATTTAAATATTTTGAACCAATGTCCATAGTGTGATTGCGACTAAAAGGCAAGGATAGGGAATAGTGCAAACACTGTTACTCTATACCTAGAAAGAAGTCCACAGGAATAAGGCTGGGCACGGTTGCTCATGCCTGTAATGCCAGCACTTTGGGAGGCTGAGATGGGAGGATCACGAGGTCAGCAGATCGAGACCATCCTGGCTAACAGGGCGAAATCCCATCTCTACTAAAAATACAAAAAATTAGTCAGGCATGATGGCCGGGCATGGTGGTGCATACCTGTAGTTGCAGCTACTTGGGAGGCTAAGGCAGGAAAATCACTTGAACCCAAGAGGCAGAGGTTGCAGGGAGCTGAGATTGTGCCATTGCACTCTAGCCTGGGCGACAGAGTGAGACTCCTTCTCAAAAAAAAAAAAAAAAGTCCACAGGAATAAAACACGATAATAGTGGTTAATCAAGGTGTGGGAGGGCTAAGAAATAGGACTTGCATTTTATTCTTTACATTTCCTTTACTTTCCACCTTCGTGATTTTAACAATGGAGGAAGAACCCAAGGGTGATCCTGCTCCATGCAACAGGTACTGATCCTCGGGGGTTTCCTGGCCATCCTGTTCCTGGACTCTTTGTTTAGGTGGGCCATTGCTAAGCAGCTGGGGGGACAGACATGCTGCATCTTCTGGTCTTTGCTTAGCCCTGGGCACAGAGGAAACAGTCTCCATGGAGGGGATGAAGGAGCAGGATCAGGGCAGAAATGCACCTTTCATTTTGAGGAAAGGGTGACATAAGGACACAAAATCATTCCACATAGGAAGTCCTAAGCACTTTAGCATATCGTCACATGTCACAAAGTGTGAGAAGAGAAGGGCCAAAGGTTAACAATTTTCCTTCTGTCAGTTTTTTTGCTTCTTTTTGAATTAAAATCTCAGCTTGAATTATTTCCTTTACTAGTTAGGAAGTTATATACTCCATTTGTACGCTTTTACTAACTACTCTTACAATTTTAATATGGATGCAACTTAAAGTCTGAAATAAATCAATATCCTCACGTTTTCCTGTCCATAGATAGATTTAATTCCGAACTGTGGTCCAATATTTTAGTGTTGTCTTGTGCCTCGCTTCCTGTGCTAGTAATAATTAATGTTTGTAGCCGGTGCTTTAGATTTACTCACGAGCCTGTCAATTTATCTGCAGACTGTTCCTCCTCACTCTAGTGCTTTCTTTTTCCATATGTCCATCCTTCAGTCTTGCTTTAGGGAAGAATATGTATTTATTGTGCCCTTGGTTTGGAGTAGCACATTAGCTGGGTATGTAATTTGAAACTGAGATTTTTCCCAATATCCCGAAACACATTCTACTCTACCTTTTGGTATACATCGTTGCTACTGAGAGGTCTGCTGTTAGCACAATTGTCTTCTTTTACAAGTAATCTTTTTTCTCAGGTGGCTTTTAAAATCTTCTCCTTTTCTTAGATGTTCTGAACTTTTATTATGGTGTATCTCTGTGTGAACTTTAAAATTATTTCTGATTGGGAACTAGAAAAATCATTCAAAAATTCATATTGAATCAAATGGGGCCCAAATAGCCAAAGCAATCCCTAAGTAAAAACAACAAAGCTAGAGGCATCAGGCTACCTGACTTCAAACTATACCACAGTGCTACAATAACCAAGACAGCATGGTACTGGTACAAAACAGACACGTAGACCAACGGAACAGAATATAGAGCCCAGAAATAAGGCCACACATCTACAACCATCTCATCTTCCACAAAGCTGACAAGATGGATTAAAGACTTAAATGTAAAACCCCAAGACAATAAAAACTCTGGAAGACAACCTAGGCAATACCATTCTGGACATAGGAACAGGAAAATATTTCATGACAAAGATGCCAAAAGCAATGTCAACAAAAGTAAAAATAGACAAATGTGATCTAATTAAATTAAAGTGCTTCTGCACAGCATAAGAAACTATCAATAGAGTGAACAGACAACCTACAGATGGGAGAACATTTTTGCAAACTATGCATCTGACAAAGGTCTAATATCCAGCATCTATAAGGAAATTAAACAAGTTGACAAGATAAAAGAAACAACCCCATTAAAAAGTGGGCAAAGGACATGAACAGACACTTTTCAAAAGAAGACGTACATGTGGCCAACAATCATATGAAAAGAAGCCCAACATTACTGATTGTTAGAGAAATGCAAGTCAAAACCGCAGTGAGATACCATCTCACACCAGTCAGAATGGCTGTTGTTCAAAAAATAACAGATGCTGGTAAGGTTGTGGAGAAAAAGGAATGTTTATACACTGTTGGTGGTAGTGTAAATTAGTTCAATAATTGTGGATAGCAGTGCGGCAACTTTCTCAAAGACCTAAAAACAAAACTACCATTTGACCCAGCAATCCCATTACTGGGCATATACCCAAAGGAATATGAATCATTCTGCCATAAAGACACATGCATGTTTATGTTCACTGCAGCACTATTCACAATAGCAAAGACATGGAATCAACCTAAATGCTCATCAGTGATAGACTAAATAAGAAAAATGCAACATATATACATCACGAAATGCTATGCAGCCATAAAAAAGAATGAGATCATGTCCTTTGCAGGAACATGGGTGGAGCTGGAAGCCATTATCCTTAGCAAACTAATGCAGTAACAGAAAACCAAACTCCACATGTTCTCACTAATAAGTAGGAGATAAATGATGAGAACACATGGACACATAGAAGGAAACAACAGACACTGGGGTCTACTTGAGGGTGGAAAGTGGGAGGAGGGGGAGAATTTGGAAAAATAACTAATGGGTACTAGGCTTAATACCTGGGTGTTAATAATCTGTACAACAAACCCCTGTGACACAAGTTTACCTATATAACAAATCTGCACATGTACCCTTAAATTTAAAATAAAAATTAAAAAATACATAAAATTATTTATGCTTCAGATTCACTGCAGTTTCTTTTTAAAAATTAAAAATTATATATTTTTAATTTTTGTGGGTACATAATATATTTAATTTTTGTGGGTACATAATATATTTTAATTTTTGTGGGTACATAATATATTTTAATTTTTGTGGGTAAATAAATTTATGGGGTACCAGAGATGTTTTGATACAGACATGCAGTGTGATATGAACACATCATGGAGAAAGGGGCATTTGTCCCTTCAGACATATATTCTTTGTGTTACAAACAATCCACATACACCCTTGTAGTTATTTTAAAATGTACCATCAAGTTACTCTGTGATTTCTGATGATTTTTGCTCTTTCAACAATTATGAACATTTTCAGCCACTTTCTCTTCAAATATTGCTTCTTTTTCTTTTTCTTCTGGAACTCCACTGACATGTATCTTTTTTTAAATTTAAATTTAAATTTAAATTTAAATTTTATTTTTGAAAGAAAGAAAGAGAGAAAAGGAGAAAGAAAGAAAGAGCAAAAGAAAAAAAAAAAAGAATGAAAGAGAGAAAGAAAGAGGAAGAGAAAGAGGGAGAGAGAATGGGATTCTTGTTTTACTGCCCAGGCTAGAATGCAGTCTAAAAATGGGTATTAAAAACCTCTTTTATGCAAATAATTGTGCTTAACAATGGAGACAGGAAGGAATAAGGGATGAAAATAACAAATAAGCAGCCAACCAGTATTTCATTTAAACCTGTGGAATGCTGTGCAATTGCTGAGGAGTGATTTACTTCCAATTATGTGGTCACTTTTAAAATAGGTGTAATGTGATACTGAGAAAAATGTATGTTTTGTGGATTTGGGGAGGAGAGTTCTGTAAATATTTGTTAAGTTTACTTGTTCAAGGTCTGAGTTCAAGTCCTGGATATCCTTGTTAATTTTCT
>CAUYQU010017436.1:0-53948 GCA_963574635.1 Cheracebus regulus | reverse complement strand
ATAAATAAACTGGAGTCAAAATAAGCTGGATCAAACTACTCTGGGCTGAACATTCATGACCCATGTGACTTAATCAGAAACTAACTTTATTCTTTGTCTCAGCGCTCTTTAAACTCACTCTGTGTGCCAGTTCTTTCCCTTCCAGTGCATGAATTCTCTGATAAAGTCCATAGCTTCTTCAATCACTATTCAATACCCAAAAACTTCCATTTATGTTTAATCGTAAGAATAGTAATAAATACATAGGCCAGGCACGGTGGCTCACGCCTGTAATCCCAGCACTTTGGGAGGCCGAGGTGGGCGGATCACGAGGTCAAGAGATCGAAACCATCCTGGCCAGCATGGTGAAACCCCATCTCTACTAAAAATTAGCCAGGCGTGGTGGCACAGGCCTGTGGTCCAAGCTACTCGGGAGGCTGAGGCGGAAGAATCGCTTGAACCCAGGAGGCGGAGGTTGCAGTGAGCCGAGACTGTGCCACTGCACTGCAGCCTGGCGACAGAGCAAGACGCCATCTCAAAACAAATAAATACATACAATTTAGTCCAATATTCTTCAAAGCATGAATTTCACCTAACGTTCAAGCACCTCGCCTCTCCAAGGTTAGACAAGCTCAGAAGGTTGTAATGGGGTATATTCAGTTTCTTTTCTGTTTCCCCACCTCGCTGCCTCTTCCAGCTGATTTTCCAGCTCTGACATGGGTCCCTCCAGGTGTAGAGAAGATAAAGGAAGAAAAGTCAAGGTCAGCACCAGTACAATCTGGAGCTGGTTTCTCCTGGCATTTGCAGGTGTCTCCAGCTACCTCTCGCTGGGAGGGATAACCAAAACTGACTCCTCTCCTTGGATGCTTGTGTGGGTGCTTCAGTCTCGCCGGAGAACAACTGAGGAGGCCTATTGAGACGGCAGCAATAGATTTTTCCCAGGGAGGCTGCTCATGTGTGGTCCTTCCAGCTCTGTTGCAGAGACCTCTTGGACAGAATTTGAATGGCCCCAGAACAGCTCTCTCTC
Source organism: Cheracebus regulus (assembly GCA_963574635.1). Lineage (NCBI taxonomy): Eukaryota > Metazoa > Chordata > Mammalia > Primates > Pitheciidae > Cheracebus > Cheracebus regulus. The sequence continues at coordinate 52,942 of CAUYQU010017436.1, read as the reverse complement.
CTTTGGAGCTCACCTCTGGTCCACAAGGAGCACTCCAACGCATACTTGCCCCCACCACTGGCACCCAATGCATCTGCCTTGGGAGGATCAGAGCCAGGGCCTCCTGCCATTAGAGTCCTCGGATGTGTACACAGCTTCTCTGATTTCCCTGAAAGCTGACTTATCCCCATCTCTGTGCTTCAGGACCTCGCAAGAGCGGGTTGGCGCTCTTTCTCTGATCCTCCAGCGCCCTCTACTGGGCCCTCACTTACACAACATCTTCGCAATCAGGTGAGACGCCTGTTTTTTGGTTTTTGTTTTTTGGGTTTTTTGTTTTGTTTTGTTTTTGAGACAGAGTTTCGCTTTTGTTACCCCGGCTGGAGTGCAATGGCGCAACCTCGGCTCACCGCAACCTCCGCCTCCCTGGTTCAAGCAATTCTCCTGCCTCAGCCTCCCGAGTAGCTGGGACTACAGGCGCACACCACCATGCCCAGCTAATTTTTTGTATTTTCAGTAGAGACAGGGTTTCACTATGTTGAACAGGATGGTCTCGATCTCTTGACCTCGTGATCCACAAGCCTCGGCCTCCCAAAATGCTGGGATTATAGGCGTGAGCCACCGCGCCCCACCGACGCTCACCGAGCCCTCGACTGCATGTAGGTGGCGCTACAGGAATAAATCTGTTAGATCCTGTAACTTGTCCCCGAGGCTAGCTGGAAAACAAGTGAGTTTCCACAAAGAAGGAAACAACAAACTGAGGTCTACTTGAGAAGTGAGGGTGGGGGGAGGGAGAGGAACAGAAAAGATGGTACTAGGTACTGAGCTTAATATCTGGGTGATGTGATAATCTGTTCAACAAACCCCCATGACACACGTTTAACGATGTAACAAACTTTCATATGTACCCCCAAACCTGAAATAATTTTTTTAAAGTGAGGTTCCCTATAATGTCCCTTACCCGTCCAAAAATAAAGATGCATGGGCATCTAAGGTTTCAGCCACAGCATCAATATTAAGGGACCGTTCCAGTGGCATCTCTGGCATATTTGAAGCGAATTGGAATACCATGTGAGAGCTCCATTCTCTCTTCCGGGCAAGGGAAAATATCTTCCGTGTGTTTTGCAGAGTTCAGTAAATCTATCAGGATAGGGTTCTTCCTGAGAAGTTGCTCCACTTACCTCTACAAAGACTAACTGAAACACTTCCTAAAGCTGCTGGTTTCCACTGAGAGATCTCCTCCAAGGTGCCTGACGACTTGGTGCATCCTATGAATCCAAGATATAAACTTGTGGATGACAGGTAAATGTATCCAATACTACAGATTGATCTTCTAGATGCCAACTATTGGATTCCAATTCTTTCCACTAACTTCAGAGATCGCAGGATGAGCTGGCCATTCCACTTGAGTTAAGAGGCACATGGCTCACATTTGAAATGGCATCTTCTGCCATTTTTGGCCAAAAGGAGTGCTATTCTTCATTACCAAGGGAAAGGAGATTAAGTATTTCATGCAGCATGCTCTGAGAGCCGCCTGCATCACCACCGTCTGCAGTGCTTCGTGAACACGAAGCACTCTACGCCCACCTCAAACACACAGAATGAGGATTTCCAGGGCTTGGATGCAGGAAACAATCTATTGCAGAAACACTCCAGGTAAGCCTCTTGCACACCCAAATTTCAGAATCCTGAGGTAGATAATCAGAGAAGTGAAAACCAGAGAAATTACACTGTTTAACCTCACTTTTCTTTAAACCTTTGTTCCTGACTTCTTTGCCAGATGGCCTCACACTCTCCCTTTTTACAGTCAAGGCTGATCTTAACAATGAAAAGCAAAGGTACTGATGACAGAACCATGAGGTAGAGGAGACAGAAAAGAGGTACAAAGAAGGATGAGAGTCATAATATTCCTGCTTACAACATGGAGCATTAAAGGGTGCCATTTACAGGTGTTAAAACGATAAATACAAAGATAAGCATATCATTTACAGCTACCAAGGTCATCTTAAAGATCTAAAGTAGCAAATAAACATGCATTTGGCAAGGACAGCCACAGTCGGAAGCAAGCTAAATCTATAGAGCAATTTTTTAACCACAGATGTATACTATTTTCTAAAAGTGTTTATACGTCCTTTTCCAAATAAATTTTACCACCCATACCGATAAGCAATAAATTCTAACATTTAGTGTGGCCTGAGAGCAATTCCTCCTCCTTCAAGGTCTAAGAGGTTGGTTCTGAGCCAATCAAAAATCTCCTCTGAACATTCTGGGAGATTCTTTTCCCTTTAGGTCTAGGATGCTTTGACATGCCTGCTGTCAAAAATGGAAGGGATGAAGAAAATTAAATTTGTGTGAACAAAGTAGCTGAAAAGGTTCTCCCTGTTCCCACAGAGCCATGACTCTACCCATATAAGACCATGAAGCATCCCTCTGCTAACAACAGCCCAGAACATAACAGTTAAATTATTTCATGCCCAATATAACCGGAGTCATATGTCCCTGGAACTAGCACTGATGGGGTGAAGGCAAGACACGAACATTGATCATCAGCTTTTATTTCCACTGGACTTTTTCCAGTGTTGCCAATGATACGAACATTACAGGAGCTTCATCCCTGAGAAGTCATCTGTGAGAGAATGTCCATTCCTTTCATTTTAATGTAAAATGGGGAGAATGTAGAAGAGGAAACATTCATTGAATTATGATAGTAGGCTCAGTATTTTAGTATTTTAAATTACTTTATTTCATTTGATTTTCACCCTGGAAGTCGATATTATTAATTACAACAATTTAATCTTTGGGGGAGGCTGGTTTTCAGGAAAGTTATGTAGTTTGACCAAGCTCCATTTAGAAAGCAGTGAATTCAACCTTAAGTTGCCTAAAAATGTATTCAGAACTGGTGGCTACTGGTAGATAGGCCGTGGGACTCTTCCACACTACCAAATTTTTTCAAGGATTACATGTTATATAATGAATGTTAAGGCCCGTAGCATAGTGCTTGGACTCAGTCAAAATTCAGCCAGTGTTAGTTTCTTTCTTTAAAATGAAGGCCTCCAGCCAGTCTTGTAGTATTAAGCAAGAAGGAATGATCTAATTTACATCACAAACTTCAACTTCAGACTCTTTGAGGTTGCTATTGTATTCATCATGGTATCCATAAAGCTTAAACTAGTACGTGTACCAGATGACTTCCTACTGAGTATTAAATGGTGAAACAACAAGACTAAAAAAGACAGGATTGAAGATCCAGTTCCTCATTCAAAAGACAAAAAAAAAAGACTGGGAAGTCTAGAAAACAGCAAAAGCAACCCAGCTTGACATCCTAACATAACCAGCAGACGTCCTCATGCTAACACTGCCTCGCCAAAGGGCTGCATCAAAATGAAAATCGCTGCTTTCTTCTTTTTTTAACCAAGGTGTATTAGATTGTTTGCTTTGCTACAGAGGAATACAGGAGGCTGGGTAATTTACAAAAAAAAAGACGCTCATTTAAAGCTCATAGTTCTGTAGGGTATACAAGAAGCATGGAGCCAGCACCTGCTTCTGGTGAGGGCCTCAGGAAGCTTTTGCTCATGGCAGAAGGCAAGGAGCTGGCATGCCACAAGGCGGAAGAGAGAGCAGGCAGGACAGGAAGTGCCTGGCTCCTTTTAACAGCCAGCTCTTGGGTGAACTAAGAGAGTGAAAACTCACTCATCATTACACAGTAGCAAGCCATTTATGAGAGATCCATCCCCATAACCCAAACATGTCCCACCAGACCCCACCTCCAACACTGAGAATTAAATTTCAGCAGGAGAATTGGAGGGAACAAATACCCAAACCATATTATCCAATAAATATGCAACGGAAATTCCAGCATCTTTCTTCCTCTTTTCCCTGGTGCCTGATCACACATACTTTACCTCCCAACCTCTGGTCCCACACGATGCCTCCATGTACCCACACCTAACAGGGTAGTTTGCAGTGTGAAGTTTGCAGTAGCCAGGACGCTTGTACATAACCACTGAATTCCCAAGTCCTTGTAACCATTGGGGTCGCTATGATACTAGACATCAATAGTGCTTTTGAATGTCAAGGGATATTTGGACTTGTAGTTCTGCACATTTAAGTAATGATTCTGCCTGAGATATGTCTCTATCTCCATATTTAGCTCCATAGCCCTCAGCAAGGACTCTAGTAGGTGACTATAAAAGCCCAGCAAACTTACCGTTATGTCTACTCTCTAGCTCTTGTTAATTTGCAATTCGTATGTACAAATCCACATTTTCTTTGCACACGTTGTATGGCCCATATACACAAGGGCATACACATAAATACAAATGAGTGTAGCTGGTCAGGGAGGGAGGGAAGAAATATCAAAACATATGAAATCTAAGACTACACAAAAAATCGGTAACTATGAATGCAGTATTCACACTCTAGTGAAGACTGCTTCTGCCCCTGGGTCTTTAATCAGATAAGAAATTCTTCACTTCAGTTTTTTACAAGTTTCGGTCAGCTATTTCTGATGCATTTTTTACCCTGAAAATTAATCCAAAGTCTCTGTTATGGATCAACAAATTCCATTACAGCCAGCAGCATCTGGCTATTGATTTAGTATATATTCTCTCTGTCATAATATACCTTGGGTTCTTTGTAAAAGCCTCATGACGGCCACCTTTGTCCCATATGGCTAAGTAATAGAATCAAATCCACTATGGTCAAAGCAGAATCCAGGTGCGGTATTCCCTGTCATTTTCAAAAAGCTCAGGTAGTCCCGATTTCAACTTTCTCTTGAACTTGGATGTCTGTTTTGCCAGGTTTGCTCTTCAGCAAGTTATCATTTCTTGTGATTTAATGCAAACCCTGCAAAATGCCAACTAGGCTGAACTTTTTACTGACTGCATTTGAACAGAGGTCTATTTTACCACTGAGTTGACTGGCTCGATTTGTCTTCATGACAGCAACTTAAATAAGAGCAGTACTTTATGTAGAAAAAAAGGTTTTTTAATAAAAAATGAGTAATGTTAAATTTAAAAAGGATTGTAGGAACAGGTCTATTGTTTCTGTGAATTATAAACAATGGGCACTTCACCCTTTAGATCGGTGGATACCTAAGTGTTTGAAGAACACTCATGTTAGTCTCCAAGGTAGACTGTACAATTGAAGTTGTGGAACTATTAGACCATATAATGTACTCCCTCATAGGACAAGATTTTCTAGTTTTTTTTTGAGACAGAGTCTTGCTCTGTTGCCAGGCTAGAGTGCAGTGGTGTGATCTCAGCTCACTGCGACCTCTGCCTCCCAGGTTCAAGTGATTCTCCTGCCTCAGCCTCCCGAGGAGCTGGGATTGCAGGTGCACACTACTACGCCCAGCTAATTTTCATATTTTTAGTAAAGATGGGGTTTCACCATGTTTGCCAGGATGGTCTTGATCTCTTGACCTTGTGATCCGCCCGCCTGGGCCTCCCCAAGTGCTAGATTATAGGCATGAGCCACCACTCCCGGCCAGGACAAGATTTCTTTAAATGGCATGTCTGATTGGCTTGCACTATTGGGATATTCATGCTCAAATATATTCTATAACTTTCCTTGCATCAATGATAATACAGGCATCATAATATCATTTTTCCCCTAATTTTCATATGACAATATATTATAAAGTCCATTCAGGCTTTGTAACAAAATGCTATTGATGGGGTGGCTTAAACAATAAGCATTAATTTATCACAGTTCTGAAAGCTTAGAAATCCAAAATCAGGGTGCCAGCAGATTTGGTACCCAGGGTGGGACAGCTTCCTGAATTGCAGATGACCATCTTCTCACTGTGTCCTCACATGATGTAAGGAGCGAGGGAGCTCTCTGGGGTCTCTTTGATTAGTGCACTAATCCCATCATGAGGCTTTGCCCTCCTGACCTAATCACCTCCCAGCAGCCCCACCTCCTAACACTGTCACATTGGGGGTTAGGATTTCAGCCAATGAACTTAGAACACAAACGTTCAGTCCATACAGCATATTTACAAATCATCTCACAAATGATCTGATCTAAATATCTGCACAACCTCCATTCTTGACCTTCCACTTAATTATTTTCTTATGACATAGAATATAATTTTCTCATTATCAAATCATTAAAACAATTACTTGCCTCCCTACAAGAAAAAGCACTTTGATTCAGGAAGAAAAAGGAGACACATGGAGAGAAAGGAAATTGATCCCTTACCCACAACCAATCAAAGCTCCACCCTCAGGGGCTGGCAAGACAGACCCATCATGTCGATGTGTGTTTTGTGTATTTTAAAGTAACTTATATTCATAAGCAAGACAACCCTTCTCAAAATTTGAATGAAAAGGAGGAAGAAGAATAGCTCCATTTTACAGAACCACTCATTGTCCTGTTTCCATTCTAGTCATTCTCAACCTGGGATCTGTGGATAGAATTTATAGGGCCCATGAATGTGAATTGAAAAAGAATACATCTTTTATTTTTAATCTCTAGTGAAAATTTAGCATTTCATTAAATTATAAACATAGGAAAGAAATACTAGTGGTATCTGTCATTTTGTCACAAATAGCGTAGATATTTTCATACCACAATATGGTTTTCACAGGTATATCAAAATAATATTTATACTCATCTCTAATTTGAAATCATGAAATCATTATACTCATCTCTAATTTAAACTTCTTTAGAGATTGCATGCAATTTTTCTAACAATGCTTATGCAAGATATCTGGCCAACTACTGGATAATTCTTCCTCTCAGTTATTCAGATAACAGTGAAATCATACACTTTCTTATTGGTGACCCAGACAATGACTTGGTTTCCCAATGTTCCCTGCCCACAATTGTTTCTTGACCAAACTTGGAAAAAGATGTAAACTCAAATGTTAAACTTTTACAAATCTATACTGTTCAAATTTCAATTCTTAATCCTCTATAGGACTGTCTGAATAGAGCAGAGTCAACAAATGGTTAGCCTTCATACTGACAAATATTTACAAGATAATATTTAACTTTATATTTTAAATGATTTATCTTGTCATTTAAGATAGTCACACAAAGTACATATAATACTATATCACAAATTTGTTTCATGTCTTGGTAAAAGGTTTTATCTACTTTATTTCTTTTTCACATATCTCTGTATTTTATGTTATGCATAGAGATACATGTTATCTCTGTGTATTTTATTTTCTGCATTTTAAAATACCATCCTGCAAAGAGACTCATAGGTGTCCCTAGATTTTCAGAAGGTATATCTGTATTAGGTTCCTATTGCTGCTGTAACAATTTACCGTAAACGTAGTGGTTTAAAACCACACGAATTCATCTTACAGATCTGGAAGAGTCCAAAGCCCAAAGTGGGTATAATGAGGCTAAAATCAAGGTATAGGCAGGCTGCACACCTTCTGGATGCCGTGGGGGAGAATCTTTTTTCTTGTCTTTTCCGGCTTCTGGAGGATGACCACATTTCTTGGTTCACGTCTACCAGTCAGCAGTCATATCACTCTGATCCCTGTTTCCATCATCGTATCTCCCTCTCTCACCCTCCAGCTTCCTCTTTCACTTAGAAGGAAACTTGTAATTAAACTAGGCCCATCTGGGTAATCCAAGATGCCCTTAATCATGTCTGCAAAGTTCCCTTTGCATGTAAGGTAACAAATTTACACATTCCAGAAATCAGCACATGGACATCTTTCAGAAGCTATTATGTTGCCTGTCACAGTGTACACAGCATACACACACACACACACAAATTTAAAAACCTCTGTTCAATTTGCTACCACCGTTCTGATATTACAAAATTATCAACAGCATCTTCCACGACTCTTTAATTTTGTTAGAAATCTTATTTAGCTAATAACTACTCCTGAGATTTGCAACCATGAACCTCTAGAGAATAGGGTAAGATCATCATCACAAAATCTGTGACATAACAAATCAAAAACTCAATAGAAAATTATCTCATACACAAATCTAAGAAGTTGAAAAGTCTAAAATGTGTACTAAATTGGTACAATGTATTGAATAAAGCAAAATGATTTCAAGGAAAACATCCCTCTTATATCCCTTGGAGGAATCAGTCTAAGAGCTTCAGTGAACAAATCAGGAAGTCTTTTTTTTCCACCAATAAGAAAATACCTAAACAATCTGTCTTGAAAAAGAGGTCAAAGTTGATTGACAAAAAGTAGTTATAGAAGTTATGTTTATTCCCATTTCTCTCCATTTGCCATGCCATGATGGAAGATTTATGCGATGGTCATCTCACACACAGATTCTCACACTCTCTCTCTACTTTGCCAAATAAATATTGATAAATTTATTTTATATTCTTAGATGTTTAAGGAACCTAAAACAAAATACACAACTACAGTATCAAGGGCTTATAACTGTCTCATCAATGTAAGCTATTTCTGTTTCTCATCAACACCTAGTCTCTTCTACCTACCTAAGAAAAAAAAAGATAGGATGTCATTGGTTCTCTGACACCTGCCTGAGTTGATGACATCAAACAGTGTCTTCTGTTTCTTTAACACTGAACTGAGGGTCTCTGTTGTCTTCTATAAATGTCCAATTCTACAATGTGTTTAAAACTGTAAGAAACCTCACATCCTATTGAAGATTGTGGTGACTACTTTCAAATAATAAACATTAACATAAATAATTTTAACCATGTCATTTGTTGACATAAGTTTTAAACTCTAAAATATCCTACTTATGTGAAGTGGATTATAATTTTGCATTTTAATAATTATTATGATAAAAATGTTACCATTATATATGTATCTATACATATATACACACATAATATATAAACATCATATCAAAAAGTTATATCTACAAGAAGATAATGAACTGGCAGAAATGCATCTACTTCCTGATATACGTGGTGATAATGCTATGGTTGAGGCGGGCCAAGTTTTCAGATAATTTTCATCTTGCTGCACTTTTATTACAAAGCTGCTGCAGGATTCATTTTATCCTAGAATAAAAATCGCATTACTATGCTCAAAATAAAATAATTTAGTAGAAAAAAATCTCCAGATATTCTTAAACACTTTTGTATAATCATAGTTTTTTAATCAAATGTGAAAGTTTCTAGAATCAAATGGACTTTAATACCCTGCTTTTGTCTGTTCCCTCATTTACATACAAATTCTTTTCTCCTACTTAAATGCCATCGAGTTACCTTACATTACCGGTGAGGTGAGAAAATAGGAAAAAGTGGAGTATTCAAGAAGATAAAATAATTATTTCTTTTGCAATTCACTATAGATCATTGTCTTTGGTGCTGTGCTATTTAAGAAGGAAGGTTGGACGGGGCACTCCGTCTACCTGCCTGTGTGCACGTGAATGCTATCACCATCTCAGGCATTTCGCGTGTAATTCTCTCCTGCTAGCTTTACACAGTTGATATCAGATCATGATTATTACTTTGGATCATCTTGCTCCACCAGTTAAATATGTGAGATTACCTAAGTTTGTTGATTTGCTTGCCTGTATCCTTCCTTACTAAGAGAAAATTTAAAGGACATCCGGGGGGCTGGTGTGGTTTGATGTGAGTCAGGAAACCTGAATCCTGATCTCACATGAACGATTATCAATCCTAACCAGCTGTGTCACTTTAGTGAATCATTACCTCCGTGGCATCCCCCCCTCCTACTCCACGCCATGCTCCAGGATTCTTGGAAACCATGATATATATATTTTATTATTGACTCTAATAATCAGGCATGTTGTTTCTCAAATATTTTAATAAATCTTAAAAGTTAGAGTAAAGAAGCTCAGAGATTGTCAATGAGACAATGCTTTTGCTTAAGGTGCATTAAAACTATACAGAAGGATGGGAAATGCAATTGTATTAACAGCTGGCCCCAGATTTCCTCACTGGAGGTAAATGTGCCAGGAGACGTTGTTTAAGGTGAAACTGAGCTATAGTAGATAAGAAAACAAATTTGCCAGATATTGTAGACAGAGAGAGGATTGGGTAGAAAGAAGTAAAAAAAAAAGAATGATGTGTAGAGTCAGAGAAGAGTCAAAGAGCAGTAACTCCAGCGTGAGCACCCCACAAGTCATGTGTAACTGATCCTTGAACAGCATGGCTTTGAACTGCATCAGTCAACTTATGCATGGATCTTTCTTTCAAAGAGTTACACTGAGTTGCCTGAATCTCCTACCTCCGATTCCATCTCCTCCACCTCTTCGACCTCTACTACCCCTGAGAAAGTAAGATCAGCCCCTTCTCCTCCATATTCAACATAAAAACCACAAGGATGAAGACCATTTCAATTATCCACTTCCACTTAATAAACAGTTAACATATTTTCTCTTTCATATGATTCTTTTAATAACGTTTTTATCTAACTTATCTTATTGTAAGTACATCATTTGTCTAACTTATCTTATTATATGGTATTTACTACATATCATTTTGTTTGTCTAACTTATCTTATTGTACAGTGTATAATATATATCACATACAAAATACGAGTTAATTGACTATATTATCAGTAAAGCTTCAGTGAAATTCATTTTTAGTTGACAGGACATACAAAGACAGGCAATAGGCAGGATTTGGCCTGCAGGTAATGGTCATAATTTTCCAGCCTTTGCTCTAGAGTAGAGTGAAAGGCAGAATAAACAAAGCAGCATTTATCTCAGTGATGAGAAAGTAAATCCAGACATTCAGCAACTAGAGAAGGAATTCCGGACTGTCACTAGCTAGGGACACAAGGTTTGATTGAGTTTGGTCAGCTCCCTAGGAAGTAGCTAGGCCCCAAGAGACACGTAGATTCTAGGTAGAAGTCCACAAATAACTCAGAATAATTTTGCCAAGTGTGAGCCAAAAAAAAATAATAATAGAGAAACGGATTTAGTAGAAGGACACAAACACAAGTATAAGACACTGTGGAATAAATCTCTACATTTGCAGAAGAGACCCTAAGCGCTTAAGAGATAAGATGAAAAAAGCCTTGAAGGATGAGTCAAATTTGAAAAGTCAGGGAAAAGGATTCTAGGAAACCGGAACTGTGTGAGTAAGTGTTCTAATGCAAGAACAAGTTAGATGTGCTGTGGATTTCCACGCAGAAAATGGGCTATGAGAAAGGAAATAAAGTGGTGGCCACTTCTGGCCCCTGGAAACCCAGGGCTTTCAACCCCCACATAGTAAGGCAGGTGGGTCCCTGAGCCCCCAGCCACTCTCAGGGAGTGCTAAGACACAGAACTCACTCTGAGCCAAAAACCTAAAGAAAAGCTGAAGGTCTTATCAACCAAAGTCATGAAACTCCAGCAGAAGGAGATGCCCAGGAGAAGCCAGGCCTGTGTCAGAAGCTATCGTTGGCAACAAAATGGGAAAGCATTGAAATACATGGCATTGGCTGAAATGACCGACTTCCGGAAGGAAGTGAGTGCTTTGTTCTCCCCCTGCTGCTACTTCCTCTACCTCCAAGGAAGAAGAGAAGTCTCACTAATAGTCAAAATGGGCCAAAACATGGGGGGCTTTAACAACACAATTAGGACATTATAAAAGGTGTTGGATCACCTTAGCATAAAAAGCAAATAGGAAGCTCTGAGTGAATAATCTTGTGGCCTCTTTGGCGCATCCATAGAGCTTTGAATGTCCTCCGTGTGGCAGGTGCAGCGTTGGAAGCCCAGGGCTGTTCTTTGCAGGGAAGAAGCCCCTGACTGGCAATACCTAACAGGACTTCCCACGAGTTTATCTTCCCATGCTCTTTTTCATCTGCAGAGTGATGTGGCCAGGCACCATCAGGTTTACAGGCCCTCTCCCCATCAGCAGTTGAGACTTCGATGAGAAGGCAAGAAGGGCCCTCCCAGCTCATGTGAGGTTCACTCGTCAGGGCACAAGAGGTGTTTATTCAAAGCCCTGCCTTATCATGAAGAGGAGTCCTTAGCCAGAGTGTCCTCTCAGCCCTTTCTCTCCTTTAGGGGTCTATGGGGAGTGCCTGAGCTATAATCAAATGATTGATGGGGAATTCCGGCATTCACCATCAAATTCAATTAGTTTTCCTGAGAAATACATTGAGTCCATGCTGGAGGTCAGAGTGGCATTCTGAGGCCTGAGCCAGGCAGGGGGTGTGGGCAGGGGCAGGAAAACAGCCCGCAAGGACAGCAGCCACCCAGAGGCACAGCAGTGACAGACGGTACAGGAGGAGCACTAATCTGAGGTATAGGGAAACAGAGTTAATGTTCTTCAAAAGAGGGTATGTCCAGCCGGGCTTGGTGGCTCATGCCTGTAATCCCAGTGCTTTGGGAGCCCAAGGTAGGAGGATTGCTTGAGTCCAGTACTGAGCCATGATCAGGCCACTGCATTCCAGCCTGGGCTACAGAGTGACACACTGTCTCTAAATAAAAGTGGGTGGAGGAAGGGAGTGAAGACTTCCCTTTTAAAAGATCCAGTAGATAATCCCACTGCTATACCCTAAGGCTGGAGAAGAAAGAAAAAAATCCTGTACTGGTACTCAGAAAACAGTGCAAGTCTGTTTCCACGATGCAGATAATGTTCCAAGACAGATGGTGGTTCATTCTCGGAGGTATTTAGAGAGGTCTCTCCCTGGAGGTCTCTCCTCTGGAGACCTCCCTAGATACCTCCGAGAATGAACCAGCATCTGTCTTAGAACCAGTTAGCATAAAAATAACCAAGACTATCAATTCTTCTTCCCTAGATCATAAACTTATCATTAGTTGAAGAGAGGGAGCAGTTTTTGCCCACCTGGGATTACACAATTAGACATAGTCTAGGAGGTTTTATACTTTTCTCAGGCAGCCGTGGGGATAACAAAGGCCAACAAGGGACAGCATTCTGCTGGCATCTGCCACCCCAGTGCTCTGAAATGTTCAGAATGCAAATTGCGCTTCACTGAACATGGCTCCCACGAGCACGGCACCTTCCCTACTTATGCAGGGGTGCAGTCTGAGGTGGTCATAGGCAGAAGAGAATGTGACAGTCCCAGCTAATATTCCAGAAAGAAAAATACGGAACAGGGCTCTACTCAATGAGAGACACTGTCACTTTTCAGGTTTCCCTGCTATGTTATGTGACATTTGACTTGGAACAGAAAGGAAAATGCAGAAAAAAGAAGTCACTGAGAGTCTTCTGAATGTTTGATTCACCCACCAGAAACAACGAAGAGCAATCAATAGGCATTTTCCTACCTTGTGTCCACCAGCTCGGATATGACATGTGCTGTTCACAAACTAAAATGATGGCACATGAGCTTTAAAAATGGCGTCCTTCTGAACAACTCTGAAAGTCACGGGTTCAAAAGCTGTATTAAGGAATTATGAAGTTTCCTGAAATCAGTATCATGTAGTTTTTGTCTCTGAAAATATCTTGTAGACAATCACTATTCAATGACCACTCATTTCCTCACCCATATTCAGCAAATATAAAATTTCCTCTGTTGGATGTAAACTCCCTAACACATACCTACACATAAACACGCACACAAAGATCCAGTTCCTTTCTTCAAGGAGCTTACAAGTGGCAGATGATTATGACTGTCAATTAACATTGTAATTAATCAAAATCATATAAAATCAGTTATCATTTTCAATTTTTTAAAATTTTGAGACGGAGTCTTGCTTTGCCACCCAGGCTGTAGTGCAATGGCGTGATCTCAGCTCACTGCAACCTCCACCTCCAGGGTTCAAGCGATTCTCCTGCCTCAGCCTCCTGAGTAGCTGGGATTACAGGTACGCGCTGCCACGTCCAGCTAATTTTTGAATTTTTAGTAGAGACAGGGGTTCACTATGTTGGTCATGTTGGTCTTGAACTCCTGACCTTTTGATCCACCTGCCTCAGCCTCCCAAAGTGTGGGATTACAGGCGTGAGCCCCCGCACCTGGCCCCAAAGTCATTTTTCAGTCAGATTCATTTTAGACATAAAAATTATTTTTCAGAAAAAAAGGAACATTGATAATTTCCAAAATGCAAAGAGAAAATATACAAATAACATAAGGTAGCCAAAACACAGCACCAGTTCTTAAACTTTTGCTACACCTGTCTCATTACCACCGCTGAAAACCTTCAGACTGGTCTATTTGGGCTACAGTGTAATTCAACTGAAAACCATGATAAAGCCAAGCTTTTCTCCCAAATCACTTTATTTTAAAGAAAAATCATAATTCCAAGAACATGTCCTTACTTGCTAACAAAGAACTGATTTAATTTGTCATTTAACATTGCTATTTTCACCACATTCTCTGTTTTAGAACACCTACCTGTTTTGTTAAAACCAACCTTTTTCTTAATATTACATAACTGAATCTCTTTTTCATTTTAATATGTTGCATTCAATGAAACAATTAATTAATGAAATTAACTTTAGTTCAAGACATGATAAAGTCTGAAGGTGTTGCAGAAGTTGTTAATCATAGCAAGAAAAAAAAAAGCTAGCATTCACGAGACTGAAAACAAGAGATCTAGAATACTTCGCCATTGTGTTAGAAATATTAACCAGTCTCCTTTTCTCTCAGTCTACAAATTTATCTTCCAAGTTAGAAAGAAAATCATAATAATACAACAATTTAAGGTTAACATTTCTTTTCTTTGGAGTAATTGGTAGAGAAATGGAAATAAGAAATGGGGGTGGGGAGTAAAATGACACATTATTTCACTCAGCATTTGTTCAGTGTAATGTCTGTGCCAGTCCCTAGAGGGTGGAAACAGGATTGAACACACCTAGACCTGCCCTCCAAGGACTGACCGTGCTCACGCTGAGAAAACATTTCCTACAAGTAGATGACTGACGATGCTATGTCTTTGATCCCTGACCTCAATCCTAAATTCTACCTACTAGCCGGACCTTAATTAACAGAAAAATGTCTCATCCGTCCTTCAAACTCAATATATTCAAACCTCATCATTTTCTCAGGAAAACCTAGCTCCTCATGTGCTGCCTGCCTCGCATAACAAAGCCATTGTTGCTGTCCCCACAGGCTAGGAAACTCAGGGCCAGCTTCAGCTCTTTCCATTATCTCTCTTGCCTCTGTGACATGCCAAGTCCCGTACAGAACTTCCTCTTCTTACTCATCTTACAATCCCTTCTCTAAGTCCTCATTATCTTGGTGATGAGCTAACAAAAATACTCAGTTCTTGTTCCAGTTTTCCTCTTGCTCCATAAGTCCTTCACCCTAAGATGGCTATCTTCCAAAAACATGAGAGATGGTCATGTCTCATTAGCCTGCTTGAAGACTTCAAGTCTACAAGATAATGCCAAACTGCTATGAGTGGCCTATGAGCCCCTTATGATCAGGTGGAACTCGACATTACAGTCCACTTCACCATATGCATTCGCATACCCCATGCCGTGCTGAAATACAGCCTGTCTTCCAGAAACAACCTAGATGTTCACATCTCCAAGCCTTTCACTAGCTCTCATGATGATAATTGCTTTCTTAGTTACTGCAACTCCCCAAACTGCCAAAGTCTGAAATCTCCGATTGGAAGCCAAAAAAAGGAGGGTGGACGTGGTATGGTCAGATATTGGCAAAGTTTATGACTAACTGACAAATCTCAGTGTGCAGAGGCATAGAAATCTAAAAGAGCAAATCCAAGTGAAAAGCTGGCAAATTTAAACAAGAAAAAGGCCATGCTTCCTATACCACGTCTTTAAAATGGTCATAGACAGTGATTCTTGATTTGGTTCTTCCAGGACCCAGCTGCTATGGTTTCGCCTGTAGGCACAGACCTTTATAAGGCTAAAGTCTGACAGAAAGTAATAATACAACCCATTCATAGAGGTTATCATTAGGAAACACCATTTGCTTAGAGAATAAGAAAATTCTTCTCTAAGGTTGACTAGCAGGCTGCTTTCAAATGTTTTTGGTAGCATTTGTTTTATAATGTTCACTCTTTGGCAGACTTTCCCAACTCTAAGATTCTTTTAACTGAATAAAAAAAAAAAAGTACTGCCATGCAAGGAAAACCTAAAAACAGCATGTGTGGTTTTATATAACCAGGCTTGTACAAGCATGTCAGGTCACCTTAATCCCTCAGTGCGTAAGCACTAGTTGAACTACTGGGATATTTCCATTTATTATAGTCTCATTTCTTTAACGTCCATGGCATCTGTAACCAAGAGCCAATTACCAATGTAGGTCATTAATCATTAGTGTTGCTTATTGCCAAGAACTAGAGTGAGGCTGCCTACATTGCTTTAGTTAAATTTCTCTACAAAATGCCCCATAATGAATAGTTAGTCTTTTAAGAGGAGGCCACTCTTGTGTAGGCTCTGAATTAACTGCACATTAAGCTTCGCGAAAAGGTTTTTTCCAACAAAGTGGGACAGTTCAAGTAGTTTATTTATAATATTCTTAAGTTTTAGCAATAGAACATGAATTCAGATGTAATAATAGCTTCATCTGTCATAAAATATACATTAGACTATTAAAGCCATTCACAGTTTTTACTATATCAAGAAATCCATTATGAAACTGTTTTTGAAAAGGCCAATATGTATTAATAAATGCAGCTTGTAATATGGCTAATGAGCTTATATCTGAGGTCTAATCACTAGAAAGCATTTTTTTTTTTTACAAAATAAATAGAACTTTCCATATGGAGGAATGGCTTTCGTTTTAAGAAAACTATGTTTAGTTAAATTATATCCAGGCTTGTAATACTTTCATAGAGCCCAGATGACTGAGAAGCATTTGAAAAGGAATGCTATTTGTTCTAAATGAACATTACAGAATCAGGAAAATGAATTTTATCCGCTAATGGGTAGAAACCATATGAGATTATCTGGCTTAATAATGAAAGAATGCTCTGATAATCAGATGTCCTAAGAAGGAATGCCGAACTTTGGCAAAGAGAAAGAATAAAACCAAGGAAAAGGAAGGCAGCTGGAATTTGAGTGGACGAAACCACCAAAAGTTTTCAGCACAGAAAGTTATGGCTTTTAAGAAAGCAAGGACCTAAGCTTTCATTATTCCAAATCTTAACAAAGCCTGCTATACACAGAGTTGCTGGGAGTGAAGGATTCAAGCACGTCCAATAGAGCAACATGAGGCAGAAAAATACAGCACACAGGAAAAGCAGAATGCCAAATGCAAACAAAAACTTCAGAGAAAATTGTGATTTAGAGCTTTTGAAAACTAAAAAGAAATTTCAGTTCCCCCAAGAATTTACAAGGGACATTAGGAGCTAAACACAAAATGAGGGACTTAGTCCATTTTTCTCTGAATTTCAGATCACAGTGTAAGTCCAGAAGAGACCTGGGTTACCATTCATTTATCCAAAATTTATTAAGTAGCTACTGTGTGCCAGCCACTGTTCCAGGGTTTGAAGATAAGGGAAAGCAATGGGCCAGTGTGGCTGAAGCAGAGTGGCAGGGAATGTATGAGAAAATGAGATAAGAGAGCTAACATGAACAGAATGCAGGGCCTGGTTGGCCACCAGAAGGGCCATGACTGGTTCTCTGAGTAAGACGGAAAATGATTGCAGGGTTGTGAGTGGAGGGATAACATGATCTGACTTTTTTAACAGACCTCTGTCTAAGATGTTGAAGAAAGAATCTAATAGGATCAAGGAGGGAAATAGGAAGACCAGTTTGAAGACCAGTACAGTCATCCAGGAGAGAGATGGTGGCCGTGACATGGATGCTCACAGAGAAGGTAGTGAGGCGTGATGGAGGCTGAATATATTCTGAAGGTAAAGGTGACATTTGCTGACAAATTGCATGTGAGGTGCAAGAGAAAAAGAAAGTCTGAGGAAGACTCCAAATCAATTCTGATTTCCAAATCAGAGATATTTTTACCCTGCCTTTAAACTCTAGAGAGAGACAGAAAAAATGTTTGAGTGGCCACTTTAGAATATGCAAGTTTTTCGGCCACACTAAGCCCGTTTCCTTCTCCGTTCTTATCCTGAAACATAAAAAGAAAGGTATTTTGAGGCTGCTAAAAGTCATGCCTGAACAGTTTTTAATAGAACTTGAACTACAAATAGTAGCACTTCGTGCATGTTCTTATTCAGTGTAACTAACTAACTTAGTGCTGTGGTTTAAGCGTGTTCACCAACGTTTATGTGTTGGAAACTTAATCTCCAGTGCAACATGTTAGGAAGCTGGACTCTTAAAAGGTAACTAATTCACGAGGGTAGAGCCCTTATGACTGGATTCATGCTATTATTGAGAGAGCAGGTTCCTGATAAAAGGATGAATTCAGGGCCCTTTCCCTCTCTGTTGTGCATGCTCTGTTGCCCTTCCACATTCCACCATGGGATGATGCAGCAAGAAGGCCCTCACCAGATGCCACACCCTCAACCTTGGACTTCCCAGCTGTAAGAAATAAGTCCCTGTTCTTTATAAATATCTCAGTCTTGGGCATTCGGTTATAGCAGCACAAAATTGATAAAGACCCTTAGCTTGTTTTGATTTTAAATAACTTATGAACACATTTTCATTATTTGCAATTCTCTCATTTGGAGGAAAACTGCCTTTACTTTAAAACAGCCTAGTATATGGAATACTATGTAATCATATGAAAGAATGAATCCTATCCTTTGCAGCAATGTAGATGCAGCCGAAAGCCATTATCCTAAGCAAATTAATACAGGAAGAGAAAACCAAATATCACATGTTCTTACTCATAAGTAAGAGTAAACATCTAGTACTCGTAGGCATAAAATAAGAACAACAGACACTGGGGACTACTAAAGGTGAGAGGGGGAGGGAAGGGAAGTGTGGAGAAACTAACTGTTGAGTACTATGCTCAGTACCTGAGCAGCAGGATCAATCGTACACCAAATCCCAGCCTCATACCATACACCCAACTAACAAGCCTGTACATACACTCCCTGAATCTAAAATACCAGCTAAAATCTTTCAAAGTAAATAAATAAATAATAAAAAGCAAATTTATGGTGTAACTTTAAAAAAAAGTCTGCATAAATTTACAAGTTCCTTGGACTATTGTTAACATGGTTCTGAAAACATGTCCCTATGCCTGAGTCTTCATTAATCCTGCAATGAAAAAAGAAAAAGAGAGAGGAGAAAATTGGAAATCAGCTAGTTTGGACCATGAAAGGTCACCCAAGACGTACCCGTCTCTGCGCCTACTTTCCAATTTGCAAACTTAAAAATATATCATAGGATACGGTGATATGAGGAAATGTCTTACTTTTTAAATAAAAGCATTTAATGAAAGTACTTAGATATTATTACTATTTGGGGTATATTTTTACTAAGCAATAAAAGTAAAATGTGATCAGACAAAAAAGTTGTGATTGCTTGCCAGTTTCAACATAACATGCTCTAGGACTTGCTTCCTTTTCAAAATATATGTCCTTTTTAGCCACGACTAAATCTAAGAGCTCCAAGATGGTTGTCCACAAAATCACACACTGCTGTGCTAATTCCCTTCCTCATGAGGATGTGTGAAGGTTCCCGGTGTGCACAGACTTCAGTGATGCTGTGATGCCAGCTTCAGCCTCACTTCCATGTGTTAGAGGAAGATAGGACTGACCAGTCCTAAACTCTATTAGTCATCTTGTTTCTACTATTTAATTTCCGTATTCCTTTCACCACTGTGGCACAAATGCTGATATTTACTTTCCACACTACTCTTAAACTTTCTTGGCTCATAGACCTTTCAGGCAATTTGTGGAAGTCTGAATCTTTCTCAAACATCATGTTTTAAAATGTATTGCCATAAAATGCATGATGACAGAGGAAACTGATCACAGGGAGCCGCAGTTCTGCACTCCCCTTGGTGGTCCATGGACAAAAGAATGGGTTCGCAAGGATTTCTTGTTGGTAATCATGGAAATCCATTTCTAATTACTTATATTTTAACTCTCAGTTTTACGTCAAAGAATCTTGCAGGAAATAAGAATGTTCATCAGAGAATTTACATGAGATGAGAATATAACTTGACATGATGATGAGGGGGCAGTTATATTGTTCGATGCCTCCCTGACCACTCAAACCACAGACAGTTCCCGTCAACCCCCCCCCCAACAAGTTCATAATCCACAAGTCCAGCTCACCGACCCTAAGGTGCATACAAGACACACTCCTGCCTGCATCCAGTCCTTCATTCTTGACTGTTTTTTTCCAGCCACACACTTATGCTCACATAGTTATATCATTTGGAATATCAACAGTATGGCCAAGGGAATTACAGGAGCTTTGGGGGCATTTTTACTATGCAGTAGGCCCCAGTGCCTCCAAGGGTTTTATAAGTTTGAATGTAGAATGGCCTGGAACATAGTAGAGAGGCAATCATTTTTTCAATAATAAATGATGAATGTATAACCTTTTATATCACATAAGAGATTCACATATTTTACTTTAATGGACAACAACCTGTGTTCTCTATTGAACTGGCTCTAGCAACCTACCATTCTAGTTGCTGGTACTTTTAAAAAAAAACAGATCTAAATCTAGGTCATTACCTGATCTATGTACCATTTCTCATTAATTTTTTCAAAGAACGTGACAGAAAGCCTGTCTGCAGCTTCCAAGACAAAAGAAGTTTCCAATTTCTGGTTGATATCACAGGGTCTAATAAAATCCAAAAGGATTTCAAATTTCCAGGGATGGTATGTTTATACATTTTTAATTTCCTTTAGCTTTGTAGTCTGCCAGAGAGAGCAGAAGAAAGGGAAGAAAAAGATCTCCAATAGAAGAATAAAAATACAACAGAAATTAAGATTCTCCTCTGCAGTATTACCCATGTAATTAAAAGAAAGAACAAGAAATACCTTCTTTTATGTAAATTATGAGTATGAAGAATGAGCTTATTTTTCATGGATCACCCGAATTGGATCTGTTCTCCTGCAGTGAAAATTATGCATCCTAATATAATCCTAGTGTACTATGTAAACCTAACCTAAAATGTTGCTATTTAATAGGCTGGTTTTTAAAAATTCGTTCAAAACCCCCAGTTCTATCTCTTGAGATGGGTTTTAAGTGCTCTTTAATTAGAGACAGGAAGGTGGTTTAAATTGCAGATATAAATAATTAATATTAAATTCCTTTCAAAAATACAAGTCTATGGCATTCTGTATTGCTTTTAAAATAAAACTTAACTGATTGCACTCAACTAAATTTTATTAAATGTTCCCTGAAATAGAGAAAAAATTGTTTTTTAATATTTTAAAGTTTCTAAAATTCTAAAAAGAAAAAATATTATAGAATTCCAGTTGAAATTCAGTTGGGTATTATTTTCTATTAATTCAATGAAATAGATTTTAATAAATACCAATTTGTCCCTTTCAAAATATACTGATTAACACATATTATTAACAGTCCACTTTTTCTGTTAGATGTTTTTGGTTATAAATAATGGCAAATACTCCCCAGAGTGCTTTAAACACAGGATATTTATTGTTTTTTTGCTTGTTTGGTTTGTTTTGTTTTGCTTTGTTTTTTTGAGACAGAGTCTTGCTCTGTCGCCAGGCTGCAGCGCAGTGGCGCGATCTCGGTTCACTGCAACCTCCGCCTCCTGGGTTCAAGCGATTCTTCTGCCTCAGCCTCCCGAGTAGCTGGGACCACAGGCACGTGCCACGAAGCCCGGCTAATTTTTTGTATTTTTAGTAGAGACGGGGTTTCACCATGGCCAGGATGGTCTCGATCTCTTCACCTTGTGATCCGCCTGCCTCGACCTCCCAAAGTGCTGGGATTTCAGGCGTGAGCCACTGCACCTGGCCAGATATTTATTGTTTTTAACAAAAGCCTGGACGAGGCTGTCCCACCGTTGCTCCATAATGACGTGGGGACCCACATTCAAACTCAGCCTCAGTTCTTCCTGCTCAGTTTTGTCTCATTCAGTTGGCTACTGCAGCATCAGGCCTCAAGTCCTCACATAACAAAGTACAACACCAAATAGAACTCTTCCCCCAACCGCTCTGTTTTCAAGGTGAAAAACCTCTCCTAGAAGCCCCAGCGGTCTCCCAGCTACATATCATTGGCCAGAACTGAATTTCACATTCCAAAATCAGTCAGGGCGATGGAAAATCAGATTGCTGCAATGGTGCCAAAGCAATCAGGATTAATGCCCTGGCCCTGGGTACTCTGTGACTCACATACCCTCAGGATTCTATGGGCAAGGAAGGAATAAGGAAACTCAGCAGCTTCTGCAATGCATGACATCTGCAAAGTACTAATACATACTTTTCAACCTTTTTTTAAAAACTGATGCATATACTTATCACTTATAAATGAAGAAACAGGCTTTAAGAGACCCCATGATTTGCCAAGGTCGGTCATGAGCAGCCACGTCTGAACTGAGGCTCACCTGGCTCCACAGCCTCCGTCTGTGCCATGCAGTCACTGATTCGACCATGTCTAGAAGAAAACAATGAGCCAGGCTACTGAGGCTGCAAGCCGCTGATCTCAGGCTCTCTTTGCCAAATAGGATTAGAGTTTTGGACATACTTTCTTTAAAAAAGATGCTCATGTGTACCTTCGGCATATCCTCCAAAAACTAACACGTTTTGGTTCAAAGACAAACTTTCCCTCAAGTTGAGATGACAGAGACCATCAGTTCCACAGAAGAAAAGATATTACCCCTTCTAGTCTCTTCATAAATGGGTGCCCAGACCAGTGCAGGTCATATATCAGAGGTGGCATCTTTTTGATGATTTGAGAGCCTCGTAATTGTTTATTGAGTCATACTGAGCTTCACTTCACTTCTGCTTTAGGAGAAACTATCTTTTCTATAATTTAGTGGTAAATGATTTTTGAATAATGAGAACTTGGAGGGAGGAAAGAGGAAGTTATATGAAGCGAGGCAAATAATTGAGGATGTTCATAATGCTAGTCATTTTTCTCCAGAAACAGCACCTGCTGAATTCTTTGTTTTTTTTTTTTCAGGTAGGAAAAAAATAATAATAATAAACAAGGCTCTGTGTTGTCTTAAGATATTGATTTTCAGGTATAAGTGGCAGAACAGCTGCTACTCTCATAAAATTAGACAGTAGCAAAATTTAATGTTTTCCACAAGCTGCTAATTATATTTTCTGTTGATATATTCTTACTAAGATTTCCTATTCTTTGCCTTATTTTATGTTTGCAATCTTCAATCATGAAAAAGTCTACATATATATATAGAGAGAGAGTTTTATATATTATTCTCATTTGTTATCACATATCCCCATTTCCTTAGGTGCACAGGTGGATAATTATTCCTATTCCACAGGTGAAGGTGAAGTTCCAAGATACAAAGTAATGTCCCACGGATTGTGGGGGAGCTCAGAAAAAAAATGGGTCTTGAACCTAAAGTTAGACATTCCAGCTGTTTTCCTGGGTATATGGTTTTAAAAAATGGGTGACAAAATGTCTTAATAGAAATACAGATAAAAAATCAAATTGCTTCATATATATATATGTACTTTTTCATGATGGAAGATTGAAACATAAAATAGTAGTCTTATTTTAATATATAAATATATAGAGAGAGAGAGAGAAAGAGAAGTACTTTTATATGTATATATGTACATATATGTATACACCTGTCTTTCTGAGCTTTTAATACATTGTTTTAAAGTAAATGTTTACTTTAAAAACACTTTCAATACCAAATGCATTTAATGAAATTGTAATTATACTGATAAGTCAGTAGAAGCAGAAAAGAAATGGTCATATTCCCAGCATTGCTTTTAACTTGCCAATTGATGTAAATTTTAGTAATACCTCTTCATCTTGTTTTTCCTTCTTTTTTAAATGGACCTTGAAAAAACTCTTTAAGAAAATGGTGTGTTTTGGTATCAGTGGTGCAAGAAGAGCTCAAAGGAAATGCGTTACAAATATTTTACTTAAAATAGCCACAGTTGACCTGTCACTTTACCTCTTATTTTTGGCTGCAAAAACCATACAAACAGCTCTGAGAGAGGGAGTTAAGAATGGGGTAAACTTCAACTGTGGGAAAGAAGGAAAGAACTGGGCAATCTACAATCTGAAATTATGCAAAACAGAGTTTGTCTGTAATGTATGTGCGCCATTCGCCTTCCAATAATTTCCAGGAAAGCCTTTTGGAGTGAGATTTTCATGGTGGATGCGGTAGCTAAGCAAATGTTGTCAGTTCTTCCTAATTTTATATTTTTATTTGTGCCTATTTGTTTAGAAATGTGACTTTAAATGCTTTACATAGTCCTGATCATTAATCATAGGTAGGTGTGGAAAAAAAATGAATATCAGTGCTCTAAACATTTAAAATACCCCTTCGAACATTTATAACAAGCACAGTTCTACCTGGCCCACAGAAATGCCTCACCTTTTAGAGCCTGGCAGTTTACAGAGTGCCGTGTGCTACATTCTCATTTGTTATTACACATCCTTATCTCCTTAGGTGCACAGGTGGATAATTATTCCTATTCCACAGGTGAATGCGGTATTCCAAGAAACAAAGTAATTTCTCATAGATTGTGGTGGCGCTCAGAAAAAAAAAATGGGTCTTGGACCCAAAAGACATTCTAGCTATTTTACTGGGTATACAGTTTGAAAAAAAAAAATGGCTGGCAAAATGTCTTAATAGAAATACTGATAAAACATCGAATAGCTGCACTCCGGTTTGTTTGTACATAAGACCTACAAAAGGCCACTTCAAAAGGCAGCTTGATACTGATCTTGAACTTGATACTTGATCTTCAGTATGTGCATGACACTGTTGCCAAACCTCTGATGCAGTTGGTATTCAGAACTTTAGCACTAAGATGACTAAGACCAATCCCTTCCTTCAATGGTGCTGTTCTCCTCTCCTGCTGATATTTTTAGTTTTACTTTTTCAATATCTTAACATCTTTATCAAAAACCTGTTGCCATTTTCTATATCTAGAAATGCAAAGTGAAAGAGTATATTAACGTTAACTTGGCCAAATTCTTATCGCTGCCAACAAAAAACCTGTTGTATACTAGTTGGTTTAAATGTAGACCATGCAGGTTATTCACCAGGAAGAAAGCATGACTATTGCTTTTCGTAGTCTTATTTTAATGATGAGGACTTTCTTGTGCCTCCTCATGATTTTTAACTATGTATTAATATGCACCAACTTCTCCGTATGGATGGTTATGTACTTTGGAAAATCAGCTAAACATCGCCTTGGTTCATGAGAGTTGTTAGTATATTTTGACTTTGTTTCAAAAAAAAATAGGAAAAAATAGTTTGGCAGTTGTTCAAAATATTGAACATAGATTTACCATATGACCCAACAATTTCACTTCCAAATATATGCCCATGAGAAATTAAAATGTATGTGCACACAAAAACTTTCACACAATGTTTATAGCAGCACTATTTATAATAGCCAAAAAATGAAAACGACCTATATGATTTTCAACTCAGTAACAGATGAACAAAATGTGGAGTGTTTTTACAACAAAATACCATTACTATTTGGCAATTTAAAAAGGAAATACAGATTATCATTTTAACACCGAAGTATTACAACATTATGCCAAGTGAAAGAAGCTAGTTGCAAAAGACTGCATATCAAATGATTCAATTTATGTGAAATGTCTAGAATAGGAAAATTCATCAGGACAGACAGTAGAACAATGCTGGCCTAGGGCAGGGTGAAGGCAGGCCATTAGGGGTGAATGGGAAGTGACTGCTAATAGGGAAAGGTTTCCTCCTGGGAGTTTTGACATGTTCTAAAATGTGGTGATAACTGCATAGCTCAGTGAATACATTTGTACTAGTCCGTTCTCGGATTGCTATAAAGAAGTAGCTGAGACTGGGTAATTTATAAAGCAAATAGATTTAATTGACTCACAATTCCGCAGGCTGTACAGGAAGCATGGTTGAGGAGGCCTCAGGAAACTTACAATCATGGTGAAAGGCAAAGGGGAAGCAGGCACATCCTACGTGGCTGGAGCGGGAAGAAGAGAGCAAAGAGAAGTGTTACACGCTTTTAAACAACCAGATCTCATGAGACCTCACTCACTACCAGGGGAGCAGCAAGGGGGAATTGGCCCCCATGGTCAAGTCACCACCCCCCAGGCCCCTTCTCCAACACTGTGGACCACAATTTGACTTGAGATTTGGGTGGAGACACAAATCCAAACAATGGCAACACTAAAAAATCAACCCAGTTCTGTACATAATTAAATGGCGAATTATCTCAATAACGATGTAAACACAAAGTACCTAGTACACTTCTCTCAGGCTTTCTAATTTGATATTCAGGATTGACTTAGTCAAAAGACCTAGATTCTTATCCTGGCTTTGTGACTGAGCAGTGTGTAGACAATCACTTATCTCTCTGCTGCTACTGTTTCTGCTTCCTCCTTTTACACTAGCTCATTTAAGATCAGTTCTGACTCTATGAACTAGGATTACTTGGATCTCTTCTTTCATAAAGGCAGAGTAAGAAAACTGCTTTGTAATATAGAAAGGTTGGGATGTTACACCTCATATTACTTTGTCTGCCTTTTACCAGGAGTCTCAGACATTGTGAGTGAAGGATATGCTATTGCTAAGGGCAGATTTCCAGCTGAGAAAAGCTTGAGCTCACATTAATCACGTGGCTCAGACGCCAGGTGTATGTTCACTAACTAGCTCCCAAAATACTCAAAAGCTTCATGTTTTTAAAAATCTGCTCTAATATATACCTGATTACTCCTTTTCTTAATGTCAGCAGACTTTAAAGAATTTATAGACTTACAGAACTTGAGTTGGGTTGTCCTGCTGTATAATATCTTTTTATATTCCCTAGACTGCAGATGCTACACTTTTTTGTATATTTGCTAAAACATAAAATCTATTGTCAATCAGGTAGATGAACAGTTCATCTGAGATGTCACTTGCTCATTCTGATTATATAAAAGGTGAAGGGAAAACATTTACCCCCGGCTGTGCAACAACTTGGCCTCTTAAGTTAACAGTTTCCTTAGTTCCCTGCTCCCACCATCACCCCATTCCCTTGTTCCAAAGCAAAGAGAAGTCTAGAAACTGAGCAAAAACAGAAAGGATGTGTTATTTGAGTAGCTGTCTAGTTACCCCTACTCCTACTACCACCACACACAAACACACACAAATCATTAAAATAAGACATGGTGTGTGTGTAGCAATGTGAAAGGTATACAAATGTATTCATGACACTCATATTTGCAAATGTTCATAGCAGGCATTTATCTTAATACATATGAGAGCTGACTCTACAGGTGAAAAGGCTAGATAAGACAAGGCTGTGTATACTTTCTCTAATCCTTTACAAGGAATGTACTCATTGGCTTTTGAGAGAGAAAAATGAGACTAATAGAAAGAACCTGCCTTTTTGATGCTCTGAAATTGAAATCATATCACATGTGTGTCTTTCGATTCTTCATTCTCCAGGTGCCCTTAACCTGAAACACAAAGAACACAGGGAACCCTTGACATATTGTCCTAAAGTACACATCTCACCTGAAAGCAAAGCAAAATCAAGCTACTAAGCTCAAGTCCCAAGGATGCATCAATTTTGACATATAAAATGAAAACATAAGCAGGGTAACGCAGTGATACCAAAGGAGTGGTTTTATTTTCACCCCATCTTATAGGTATGCTCTAACTCGTTGCTACAAGAGATCGTATTTCAAGGTGGCAAAGTGATGACTGAAAATTTTCTGTATTTAAATCTTCACTGTCAAGAAGAGGCACAGGTGTACCTGTGGTAAATCATGGAACAAGACTGAAAATGAGCATGACACACCCTGTCTGCCACACAAAATAAAGATTCCTTTCCTCAAGCTGTAGGAGTCATTGTTTGTAAAGCTCTTTAAGGCAAGCTGGGAAGCATGTTTGGAAAACAAAGGACTTTTTAATTGCTGCTGACATGAATGAACTCTCTGAAACAACAGCTGTGTCTTGAGATTACATTACAAGGCATGTGAGCAGGAAGCAAAGCATCCTCATAAAAAGACAAAGCCAAAGAAGCCTTTTATGGTTTCTGAAAAAAAAATCCCAAAGCTGGGATGCTTAATTTCAATTCCTGCAGGATGCAGCAATCATATGTTTATAGAACAAAATTGAAAAACAACCTTTGTATTTGTGGTGGTTGATGAAAAACAGAATCCAGGTAGACAGTTTGGATAGGAGTTGGAAATGAGTCGGCAAGGTTATACTTGTATACAGCCTAAAAGTTGATTAGTGGCAATGACATCTAGTTATTAAAATATTGTCCCAAGGGATTATTTCCTTTCTGTCTTTCTAGTCACAGAGTGTCTGCTACTGGGTATAAATTATGGACAAAAGAACTCATTTGGAGAAATATTTGACCTAGTCATACTTTAAAAGTTTATTACTACCCTGAGAGAAATGAACCTTGTGAAATTATAACTGCTGAAGTACAACCAATATCCTTTCAAAGACAGACCTCAAAAGGAAAGGTAGAGAAGGTTAATGATGGAGGAGACAAAAATCAAAAGTGCTTAAAGAGGAATGAAGAGGACCAAGAAGGTAGGGATTTAGTGAACAGACCAATGGATCTGAAATCAAAGTAAGGATTATATACTCTTTCTATAATTCCATTCATCAACCAATCTTATTTTAGACAAAAAATCTTCAGGGTAAGTGTTTCCACCAAAATTGCATACAAATGTGATAAAAGTGCATTTTCCCATATTTTTCATCAGGTTCTCAGAAAACTCTATATAAATTTAAAAGTTAATCAACTATAGCACGGAGGGTTACAAAAGCTTGAAAACTTCTGATCCTCCTTCCATGCAGAGGTGGAATCTATTTCCCTCCCTTGAATCTAAACTGGTGGACTACACTTTGACAATAGAGAACATCAGAGATTATTCCACTCCAGTTCCAGACTCAGCCTGTAGGAGAACTAGTGTCTCTTCCTGATCTTCCAGAGCCCTGAGCTACTATCTTGAAACTATTGTATGTGAGAAGCCCAGGACACATTGGAGAGGCCCTGGAAATGCTGTATGGAAAGAAAGAGGCCAGGGATCACCATGGCACCAGATATTGAGGTGGAGAAGCCTTCTTGAGTGTATCCCACAGCTTCTACTGCTGTCACCTTATTAGGGAAGTAAAAGTGAATATTATGATCATTTGCAATCATTTGGTATTTCTCTTCTCAGTATCAAAAATGATGATTTATTCTTATTAACTGAAATATCACACCTATACCAACAATGTGGAATTTCTTGTTTTCCTTTTTTATTTCTCACAGAACTTCTAACCCAACCTATAACAATCCTCAGTGGATACCACTAATTATCATTTAATTTCTTCTTTGAACTTGTTATTTACTCTTTTTTATGAAGAAATGTACAATAAAAATTTTTAATGAGATACTTTTTTCAAATGCCCAGCATTTGAGTCTTTATACCTCATTTCTTAATTTAATTTGACATCTTTGCACCACTAAATTCTAAAAATATAGAAACTACTTCTTTGATTATCATGCCTCGTGTGTACAAGTCAAAAGGTGGTGATCATCAAATTCTTTCTTCCTGTAATTATTCATTATGAGTGTGAACTTGACTGGGCTGTGGGGTGCCCAGATTACATATTTTTCTGTTTCTATCTATAAGGGTGTTTTCAAATGAGATTAGTATTTGACCTGGTAAACTCAGTAAAGTAGATTGCCCTCCACAATGTGTGTGGGTGTTTTTCAGTCTAGTGAGAGCCTGAATAGAACAAAATGCAGGGAAATCAAGAATTCTTTCTCTTACTACCTATCAGGTTAATCTGGGACACTGGTCTTCTCATGCCTTTGGGCTTGGAGTTATACCATCATTTCTAAGGCCTTCAGATTCAGTCCAAAATTACACCACCAGCTCTCTTGGATCTCCAGTTTGCAGATGACAAATCATGGGACTTCTCAACCTCAATAATTCATGTATATACATGATTTCATTTATATGCAATATCTAGAATATGCAAAAATATAGAGTTATAAAGTCGATTCATGATTGCCAAGGGCTAAAGGAATTAGAAGAAATCGAAGCTAACTGCTAGTGGCTATATAGTTTCTTTTGGAGTTGATCAAATTTTCTAAAATTAGATTATAGTGATGGTTAACAGTGTGAATACACTGATATCTACTGTAAATATGAATGTGATCTCCTGTGAATATACTAAAAACTATTGAACTGTCCACTTTAAATGGGTGAATTTTATTATAATCCAATAAAATCATTTTAAAAAGATGATGGGTGGTTGCTTTTGTTGTGTTCTTTTAAAACTTGTTTGCAGAATCATGTTTAAATATACATAATTACTTGGGGAAATAAAAGCATACTGACTACTAACATGCTAAAATTCTACTGAGTTTTATTGACACATAATAATTGTACATATTTATGGAGTATATGTAATATTTTGATACACTCATACAATGCATAATACTCCAATCAGGGTAATAGGGAGTTCTATCACCTCAAACATTTGTCATGTTTTTTGTGTTAACAACATTCAACTCTTTTCTTCTATGTTTAAATTTACAATAACTTATTAACTGCAGTCATCTGCAATGCTATCAGACACTGAAACTTATTCCTTTTATATAATTGTATTTTCGTACCCGTTAACCAACCTCTCATCATCTTGTCCCCACCTTACCATATCCTGTCTCTGGTAACCCTCACTCTACTCTCTACCTCCATGGAATCAATGTTTTTAGCTTCCACATATGAATGAGAACATTTAATATCTGTTTTCCTGTACCTGGCTTATTTCACTTGCCATAATGTTCTTCAATTCCACACACGTTGCTACAAATGACAGCATTTTTTTTATTTTGTATGGCTGAATAATATTTAATTGTTCATATATACCACATTATTTTTATTCATTAATCCATTGATGTTCACATACGTTGATTCCCTATCTTGACTATTGTAAGCAGTGCTGCAGTAAATATGAAAGTGCAGATATCTCTTTGATATACTGATTTCCTTTCTTTTGGATATATACCCAGTAGTGAAATTACTGGATTATATTTATAGATCTGTTTTTCGTTTTCTAAGGAACCAGTATACCATTTTCCATAGTGGCTGTACTAATTTACATTCCAACCAACAGTGTACAAGAGTTCTCCCTTCTCTATAACCTCACCAGCATCTGTTAGTGCCTTTGTTTTTGACAGAAGCCATTTTAGCTGGGGTGAGATGATATCTCATTGTGGTTTTAACTTGCATCTAGCTGATGATTAGAGATGTTGAGCAATTTTTCACACACTTTTGGGGTTGGCCACAGTGGGTCACTCCAGTAATTCCAGCATTTTGGGAAGCCAAAGTTGGAAGATCACTTGAGCCCAGGAGTTTGAGACCAGCCTAGGCAACTTAGTGAGTCTCTGTCTCTACAGAATATGAAAAAATTAGCCAAGAACGGTGGTATGCACCCATGGTCCCAGCTACTTGGGAGGTTGATGTGGGAGGATCACTTGGGCCCAGTATGTCAAGGCTTCAATAAGCCAAGATGGCACCATTCCAGCCTAAGTGGCAGAACAAGACCCTGCCTCAAATACACAGACACACACACACACACGTGTGCACACACACACACCTGTTAGTCCTTTGTATACCTTCTTTGGGGATATGTATGTTTAGATCATTTGCCTATTTTTTAACTGGATTATTTATTTTTCCTATTGAGTCATTTGTGTTCCTTATGTATTCTGGTTATTAATCCCTTGTCAGATGAATTGTTTGCAAATATTTTCTACCATTTTATAGGTTATCTTCATTCTCTTAATTGCTTACTTTGCTGTGCTGAAGCTTTTTCGGTTGATGAAATCCAATTTGTCTATTTTTCCTTTTGTTGCCTGTGCTTTTGAGATCTTGTTTAAAAAGAAAAAAAAAATCGTTGCCCAGACCAATATCCTGAAGCATTTCCCCAGCTTTTTTTCTAGTAGAATCACAGTTTTAGTTGGTATATTTGAGTCTTTAATCCGTTTTTATATAATTTCTGTATATGGTGAATGGTAGAAATCTAGTTTCATTCTTCTTCATGTGGATATTCAGTTTTCTCATCACAATTCATTGAAAAGCCTGTCCTTTCCCCAGTGGGGATTCTTGTAACCTTTGTTAAAAATCAGTTCACTGTAGATGTGTGAATTTATTTTGGGGTTCTCTATTCTGTTTCATTGGTCTACATGTCAGTTTTTATACCAGTAGCGTGCTGTTTTGGTTACTATAGTTTTGTAGTATATTTGAAATGAGGTAGTGTGATTCCTCTAGCTTTGTTCTCTTTGCTCAGGACTGCTGTGACTATTGAGGGTCTTCTATGGTTCAATACAAATTTATTTTTTTCCCATTTCCATAAAGAATGTCATTGGTGTTTTGATAGGGATTGCATTCAATCTGTAGGTAGCTTTGGGTAGCAGTATGGACATTTTAACAATGTTAATTCTTCTAATCTGTAAGCATTGGATATGTTGCCATTTTTATGCATCTTCTTTAATATTTTATAGTTCTCATTGGAGAGGTCTTTCACTTATTTGATTAAACTTATTACTAGGTATTTTAATTTTGCAGTTATATTAAATGGATTGCTTTCTTGATTTCTTTTTCAGATTATTTGCAATTGGAGTGTAGAAATGCTACTGTTTTATATGTTGATTTTAAATTCTGCAACTTTATTAATTTGTTTATCAGTTCCAACAATTTCTGGTGAAGTCTTAAGGTTTTTCTTAACATAAAAGCATGTCCCCTGAGAACAAAGATAATTTCATTTATTTCTATCCAATTTAGATACCCTTTATTACCTTCTCTTGCCTAATTTCTCTAACTAGAACTTCTGGTCTTATTCTAAATAGAAATGGGGAGAGTCGGCATTCTTGTCTTGTTCTAGATCTTAGAGGAAAGGCTTTCAATTTTTCCCCATTCAGCATGATGTTAGTTATGGGTTTATCACATCTGGCTCTTATGTTTTCAGGGATATTTCTTTTATACCCAGTTTGTTTAGAATTTTTATCACAAACAGATGTTGAATTTTACTAACTGCTTTTTAAGCATCTATTGAAATGATTATATAGTTTTTATTTTTGATTTTGTTCATGTGATATATCACATTTTATTGATTCACATATGTTGAACCTTCCTTACATCACTCCTACTTGAACATTTGAATGACCTTTTGAATGTGTTGTTGTATTTGGTTTACTAATAATAGCATTTTGTTGAAGATTTTTCCTTCTATAATATGTTTTTCAGGGATATTAGTCTGCAGCATTTTCTTTTATTGTTGTTGTGTTCCGTCCTGGTTTGGGTATTAGCATAATGCTGGTCTCTTAGAATAAGTTTGGAAGTTGTCTTAGTTCATTTTTGTGTTGTTATATAGGAATACCTGAGGCTAGGTAGTTTATACAGGAAAAGAAGTTCATTTGGCTGATGGTTCTGCAGATTGTATAAGAGGTGTGGTACCAGCATCTACTTCTGGTGAGGGCTTCAGGGTGTTTCTACACGTGGTGGAAGGCAAGCAGAGGTAGCACATGCAGAGATAAATGACAAGAGAGAGAAAACAATGAAGGAAGGAAGGTTCCAGGCCCTTTTTAAGGATCAGCTCTTGGTGGAACTCTCATGGGAACGAATAAACTAAGAATTCACTCATTACCCCAAGGACAGCACCAAGCAATTCATGAGGGATCTGACTCCAAGACCCAAATACCTTCCCTTAGGCCCCATCTTTAACATTGGGGATCAAATTTCAACATGAGTTTGAAGGCACAAATATCCATATTATAACATAGGTATTACTACCTTTTCTTCAGGTTTTTAGAATAATTAAAGAAGACTTGGTTCTTGTTCTTCTTTAAGTTTTCATAGAATTCAGCAGTGACGCCATCAGGACTGGGTCTTTTTGTTTTTTAATTGGAGATTTTTTTTATTACAGACTCAATTTTGTTACATGTTATTCATCTCTTCTATTCTTCATGGTTTAATCTTGATAGGTTTTATGTTTTCATGAATATATCTATTTCTCCTAAATTTTCCAATTTGTTGGTATTCATAATAGTCTCTAATGATTCTTTAAATTACTGTGATATTAGTTGTAATGACTTCTTTTTCATCTCTGGTTTTATTTATTTGGATTTTCTCTTTTTTTGTTAGTCTACCTAAAGGTTTGTCTATTTCATTTATCTTTTCAAAAAAATAATTTCTAATTGGTTGATCTTTTGTACTTTTTTTAGTCTCAATTTTCTTTATTTCTGTTTTTATCTTTATTATTTCTTTTTTCCACTAATTTTGGATTGGGTTATTTCTTGTGTTTCTAGTTTCTTGATGTGAGTCATTATGTTGTTTATTTGAAGTATTTCAACTTTTTTGGCGTAGGTGTTTAATGCCATAAACTTCTCTCTTAGCATTGCTTTTGCTGTATCTCATAGGTTCTGCTATGCTGTGTTTCCATTTTCATTTGTCTCAAGGTATTTTTTAACTTCCTTTTTAATTTCTTCATTGGCCAGTTTGTTGTTCAGGAGCCTGTTGTTTAATTTACATAAATTTGTACACTTTCTAATATTCTTTCTGTTATTGATTTTTAGTTTCATTCTACTGTGGCCAGAAATACTTGATATGATTTCTACCTTTTGTTAATTTGTTAAGACTTGTTTTGTGACCTACATATAGACTATTCTGGAGAAAGTGCCATGTGTTATTGAGAAAACGTGTATTTTGCAACTGTTGAATGGAATATTCTGTAAATATCTGTTAGGTCCACTTGCTCTAGAGTGCAGTTTAACTCTGATATTCCTTTGTTAATTATCTATCTGGATGTTCTGTCCACTGCAAAACTAGGGTATTGAAGTATCCTGCTATTATTGTGTTGCAGGTGTTGCAGTCTTACTATTTATTATATATTTGGGTGCTCCAGTCTTGGGTACATATATATTCACAATTTTAATATTCTCTTGTTGTTTGACTCCTTTATCATGATATAATGATCTTCTTTGCCTTTTATTTACCATTCCGACCTAAAGTATACTTTATCTTATATAGTATAGCTACTTCTTCTCTTTTTTGGTTTCCATTTGCATGGAATATCTTTTTCCATCCCCCCTTTTAGTCATTAGTAAATGACTTATTTTTAGTGTGTCAATTATAAATTTTTGCTTTTGTGGTTACAGAAAACAACTTACAGGTTTTTTTTCTTTTCTTTTCTTTTCTTTTGATATGGAGTTTCACTCTTATTGTCCAGACTGAAGTGCAATAGTGTGATCTCTGCTCACTGCAACCTCCACCTCCCAGGTTCAAGCAATTCTCCTGCCTTGGCCTCCTGAGTAGCTGGGATTACAGGCATGTGCCACCATGCCCGGCTAATTTTGTATTTTTAGTAGAGATGTGATTTCTCTATGTTAGTTAAGCTAGCCTCAAATTCTCGACCTCAAAGAAATGAAAAGTAGCAAGAATAAACAACATTGTAACATCATTCTCCTCCCACATTTTGACTTTTTCATGTTTTCATTTAAAACTTTTTATATTGCCTGTCCATTAATCATAGTTATTGTTTTTAATAGTTTCATCTTATAGTCTTCACAATGAAGATATAAGTGGTTTACTTGCCCCAATCACAGTATTTTATTGATTTTACTAATTTGTCTGTTTTCTTTAATCAGTGAGTTTTCTACTTGCAGGCATTTTTCTGGTTACACATTAGCATCTAGTTTTTAGAGTTAAAGAAATCTCTTTAGCATTTCTTACAAGACAGATCTGATCTGAAATTCTGATTAATTCCCTCAGCACTTGTTTGTCTGGGGACGTCTTTATTCCTCCTTTCTGTTTGAAGAGTTGCTTTGCTGTGTACAATATCCTTGCTTGGCAGGTTTTTTCTTTCAGCACTGTAAATATAGTATCTCAGTCTCTCCTGTGCAGGAAGGCTTCTGCTGAAAAAACTAAAAATTACTGAAACACATATTGGGGCTCCATTGAGTGTAATATTTTTTCTCTTGATGATTTGAGTATTATTTCTTTGTTCTTGATTTTTTTTCTAATTCAATTGTAATAAGCATTGGGTAATTTCTCTTTGGGTTGAATTTTATTGATGACCTTTGAGCTTCCAGTACCTGGAGACTGTCATCTTTCTCCAGATTTAGGAAAGTCTGAGCCATTATTTAAATATCCTTTCATGGCCTTTTCCTCTCACATCTGTTTCAGGAAATTATATTATATCAAGATCCAATTGCTTGATGGTGTCCCATAATTTTCAAAGGCCTTCATCTCTCTTTTTTTAAATTATTTTTTATGTTACTACTCTGTGTAATTTCATATGTTCTGTCTTCAAGCTTCTGTCTGCTTATACAATTCTCCCATTGAAGCTTTTCAATTAGTTTTTTATTCAGTTATTATGCTCTTTACTTCCAGGATTTCTATTGTGTTTTTTGGTTTGTTTTTTTGTTTTGTTTTGTTTTTTAAAATTTCTCACTTTGTTCCTGGGTTATTTTCCAACTTTTATTAGTTTTTTATTTCTATTTTCTTATGATTTCCTGAACTTCTTTAAGGGGATTATTATTAAATCTTTTCAAAATATTTTCTAGATCTTCAATTATTCTTAATCTGTTGTTGGAGCTTTGTTGGTTTCTTTTGGTGGTATCATATTTCTCTGAGTTTTTGCAATTTTTTTACCTTTACATTGATACTTATACCTTTAGGGCACTTCCTCCATTATTTGTAGATGTTCTTTGGCGGTGTTAGACCTTTTCTCCTTGGTATCAAAACTTAAACACTGGCTTGTTGGTGCTTCCCATTCTGGGGATAACTTGTAGTAAGTACCTGAACTTAGACACTGCTCTGGCACTAAATCACTTCCCTGCCATTGCTTTTTGATCTGGGAAAGACTTATACTGAGCCCTGGAATCCTGCCCATTGCCTCAGACCTGTACTGCTATCCTTCATTGTTCTCTGGTTTGGAAAAACTTAAGCGAGCACCTAAACTTAACCTTGACCTTTTAGTTCCCTTTTGTTTTTTTGAGACAGAGTCTCACTCTCTCATCCAAATTGGAATGCAGTGGTGCAGTCTTGGCTCATTGAAACTTCTGTCTCCTGGGTTCAAACAATTCTCCTGCCTCAGCCTCCCAAGTGACTGGGATTAACGTGTGCACCATGCCACCTAATTTTTTACTTTCAGTAGAGATGGGGTTTCACCATGTTGGCCAGGCTGATCTCAAACTCCTGACCTTAAATTAACAGCCCAACTCAGCCTCCAAAACTGCTGGGATTACAGGCATGAGACACTGTGCTCAGCCTGACCATTTAGTTCTTTCCAAGCCAGAAGGAGACTCCACACAAGCACCTGGGAGTTCTTTGTGGAAAAGCTTTGTGAAAAACCTGACCAAGGATTTGGACTTTCCCATGAATTGTGCTACATGAAGGGCTATGACACCAGCTAGTCTGTTTTACGTGGCATCTTCACTGATCAAAGTACTGAGTAGCTGTTAAGATTCTTGTGCTGATAGTGGTGATCAGCACCCTGCTCTTTATCCTCAATTGACCTCAAGTTTTTCGGCTCTCCTAGCACTTTCCAGGGTTCCTTTGAGAAAGGACCAGAATGGGATTTCCCACACGATTCAAAGACTGATATGGAGATTGAACGTCCACCTCCAATTCCCTCTTCTCACTTCAGAAACTGGGGAAATTCTTTGTGAATGATGTTATGCTGACTTGAGGGAGAAGGTGGCATAGTCTAAAATGACAGTTGCTCTCAGTGCTTGCAGCTTGTCTCAATTCTTGTCAGCCCAGGAAGTTTTTCTGCCAGTAGTAAAGTCAATCACTGTTAATCTATTGGCGCTTTAGTCATTTTTGTTGGTTTTTCCCTTTACTCCTATTATGTCTTGATTATATATCAGATCTTCCATCCTTGTGCCTTTTTCTTTGTTGCATCACATCATTCCACAGTAAATAAAATTGCGGGTATTGAGGATTCTCAAAACCTAACAACTAAGGAGGATATTGGGACTTGGGAGAAAGAAAGGTATTTCATCATTTCAATCCTCATGAGCCATACCCTATCCTAGCAGAAATGTTCAGGGGTCCCAGGTATGTGACAAGATGTCATGGTTATCATTCTCAAGTTATTAGAAGAAGCCCTTAGAAGTAAATTTCCCAACCTCCACATTTTATAGGTGAGAAAACTAAAGTCAGGAGAGGTGTGTGTTAATCCATTTTTATGCTACTGATAAAGACACACCCGAGACTAAGCAATTTACAAGGTAAAAGTTTTAATTGGACTTACAGTTCCACGTGGCTAGGGATGCCTTACAATCATGGTAGAAGGCAAGGCGGAGCAAGTCACGTCTCACAAGGATGGCAGCAGACAAAGAGAGCTTATGAAAGAAGACTCCCACTTTTAAAAATCATCAGATTCCATTCTCTATCATGAGAACAGCATGGGAAAGATCCACCCCCATGATTCAATCATACACCAGGTCCCTCTGACAATACATGGGTATTATAGGAGTTACAAGATGAGATTTGGGTGGGGACATAGAGCCAAACCATATTGTTCCACCCCTGGCCCCTCTGAAATCTCATATATTCACAATTCAACACAAATCATGCCTTCTCAACAGTCCCCCAAAGTCCAACTCATGTAAGCATTAACTCAGAAGTCCACAGTCCAAGGTCTCATCCAAGACAAGACAAGTCCCTTCCACCTATGAGCCTGTTAGTTACAAAAGCAAGTTAGTTACATCCTAGATATAATGGGAATACAGGAATTGGGTAAATACAGCTATTCTAAATGGGAGAAATTGGTCAAAACAGAGGGGCTACAGGCCCCATGCAAATCCAAAATGCAGCAGAGCAGTCTAACCTTAACATTCCAAAATGATTTAACTCCATGTCCAGGCCAAACTGATGCCAACATGTGGGTTCCCATGGTCTTGCGCACCTCTTCCCCTGTGACTTTGCAGGATATAGCCTCCCTCCTGGCTGCTTTAATGGGCTGGCATTGAGTGTCTGTGGCTTTTCTGGGTGCATAGTGCAAGCTATCAGTGGATCTACCATTCTAGGTGTGGAGAATGGTGGCGCTCTTCACCACTAGGCAGTGCCCCAGTAGGGACTCTGTGTGGGGTCTCTGATCCCACATTTCCCTTCTGCACTACCCTAGCAGAGGTTCTCCATGAGAACCCTGCGCCTGTAGCAAACCTCTGCCTGGAGATTCAGGCATTTCCAACCATCCTCTGAAATCTAGGCCAAAGTTCCCAAACTTCAATTCTTGACTTCTGTGTACTTGCAGGCCCAAAACCATGTGGAAGCTGCCAAGACTTGAGGCTTGCACTCTCTGAAGCCACAGTCTAAGCTCTACATTGGCCCCTTTAGGCCATGGCTGGATCAGCTGGGATGTAGGACACCAAAGTCCCAAGGCTGCATACAGCACAGGGACCCTGATTCTTGCCCACGAAACCACTGTTTTCTTCTAATCCTCCAGATCTATGATGGAAAGGGCTGCCATGAAGACCTCTGACATGCCCTGGAGACATTTTCTCCACTGTCTAGGTGATTTACATTAAGCTCTTTGTTACTTATGCAAATTTCTGCAATGAGCTTGAATTTCTCCTCAGCAAATGAGATTTCCTTTTCTATCACATTGTCAGATTGCAGATTTTTCAAGATTTTATGCTCTGCTTCCCTTATAAAACTGAATGCCTTTAACAGCAAACCAATGCTTTGCTGCTTACAAATTTCTTCTGCCAGATACCCTAAATCATCTCTCAAGTTCAAAGTTCCACAAAGCACCAGAGCAGGAGCAAAATGCCACCAGTCTGTTTGCTAAAACATAACAAGAGTCACCTTTGCTCCAGTTCCCAACAAATTCCTCAATTCTATCTGAGACTACCTCAGCCTGAATGTTATTGTTCGTACCATTACCAATATTTTGAGCAAGGCCATTAAACAAGTCTCTAGGAAGTTTCAAACTTACTCACATTTTCTTGTCTTCTTCTGAGCCCTCCAAAGTGTTTCAACCTCTGCATGTTACCCAGTTCCAAAGTCACTTCCACATTTTCAGGTATCCTTCCAGCAGCACCTCACTCCTGGTACAAATTTACTGTATTAGTCTGTTTTCATACTGCTGATAAAGACATACCAGAGACTGGGCAATTTACAGAGAAAAAAAGAGGTTTAATTGGACTTACCATTCCACATACCCAAGACTGAGCAATTTACAAGAGAAAGAGGTTTAATTGGACTTGCAGTTCCACATGGCTGGGGAAGCCTCACAATCATGGCAGAAGGCAAGAAGAAGCAAGTCTAATCTTACATGTATGGCAGTCAGCAAAGAGAGCTTGTATATGGAAGCTTCTGTTTTTAAAAACCATTAGATTTCATGAGACCCATTCACGAGAATAGCACAGGAAATACCCACTCCCATGGTTCAATCATCTTCCACCAGGTCCCTCCTACAACACATTGGAATTATGGGAGCTAAAAGATGAGATTTGGATGGGGACACAGAGCCAAACCATATCAGATGTTAATGCTAGTTCACAGCTGATGATGAGTTGGTACTAGAATCTGTTCTTTGCTTAACAACTCACAGTTACAAATGAAAGTTTGCAGCAAGAAAAGATATGTTGAAGTCCCAGCTCTCCAATACCTCAGAAGGTGACCTTATTTGGCAAGAGGATCATTGCATATGCAATTAATTAAGATGAGGTCATACTGGAGTAGATTGGGTCACTAATCCACTCTGGCTGTTATCTTTAGAAAAAGCAATGTAAGACAGGAGGATATAAAGGGAGAACACCATGTGAAAATGGAGGCAGAAACTGGAGTTATGCACCCGTAAACCAAAATACACTAAAGATTGGAGCAAAACAGCAGAAGCTAGGAAGAAGAAAGAAAGACTCCCCTACAGGTTTCAGAGGGAGAATGGATCTACCAGTTGCTTAATTCCAGATTTCTAGCCTCCAGAACTGTGAGACACTTAAATTTCTGTTGTTTTAAGCAATGCAGTTTGTGGCACTTTGTTATGGTAGCCCTAAGAAACTAATACAAACACCCTCAGAAAATTTCCATTCTTACCACCTCACCCATACTGAGTTCTAGGGAACAAAATCATGAAACCTATTAAGGAACTGCTTCTGAGTAGAATACTGTATTTTATAGCAACAGAAGTTCCAGAAATACTACTTACAGAAGATTTTTTTTTTCCTGTTTTGTTATAGTAGTTTCACAATTTCAGGTCTTACATTAAGTCTTTAATTTCTGCAATGAAAGGGGTTTAATTGGACTTGCAGTTTTGTTCTTTTAATGGTGTCATGGTTTCCTTGCTTATTCATAATCTTTGAGACCTTTGCATTGGTGTCTATACATTTGAAAAAGTAGACACTTCTTCTAGTCTTTATCTACTAGCTTTGGCAGGAAAAGCTATTTACCAATCAGTGAATCCAAGCATTCTGGGTAGGCTGACTATTGAAGTCTACTGGCTGGCTTGCTGCTGGAGTCCTTGGGCAGGCTGGGCTGATGCCTGGGTCTATGTGGGTGGACTTTAGATTCTGAGTTCATGGATGTGGCCCTGGGTTCTGGGTTCACAGTTACCATGTTAGTGCTTGGGGCTGTGAGGGCCAACCTGAAGCTTAAGACCGTAGAGACTGGTCTAACACTGGGCTAGCTTGAAGCCCGAGTCTGCAAGTGTAGGCTTGGGTTCTTCTTCCACAAGCTCTGGCCTGGAGTCACAGTTCTCAGGTGCAAGCCTGGTTTCCTGGGACTGCAGGGGTTGGCCTGGCACTGGGGTTTACTTGTTCAGCAATGGGTAATTTTTTATTTTTCCTTTGTGCTATATTTTACATCAGAACCAGCGAGATAAGAGTCACTGTCATACTTCATATAAGAAATAAGGAAAATGTTTTTGATGGCAATACATCTCTCTTACTATTCTGCAACAGTTCATCATTAGAAAGGAAGCCTATTAAGTTAATCATTGATCTTCCCAATCTTCTTAAATACAAATCAACCTGGGAAAGGTCATGTGTATTCTCCCAACACCTCTGTGTGAATGAATC
The DNA here is from genome assembly GCA_963574635.1 of Cheracebus regulus. Taxonomy (NCBI): domain Eukaryota; kingdom Metazoa; phylum Chordata; class Mammalia; order Primates; family Pitheciidae; genus Cheracebus; species Cheracebus regulus. Next base: position 11,086 of record CAUYQU010017436.1, on the reverse strand, counting down.
AATCTGATGTTCTCAGATTTTTAAAATGCACACAGTAAGGCAGCTCTGAATAGGAAGCAACATTGCATGGTGAGAAAAGCATAAGCCTTGGAGTTATAAAAATTCCAACTAAAATCATGGTTCTGTCTTATGCTCCTGGGAAAGCCATTTTACTATAAGTTTAATTATCTATGATAATATTAATATCTACCTTTCTGAATTCATATAATAAGCATAGATAATAAATTTGAATTATATAGCCCATTTAGGTATACAATAAATTATTTAATACGTTTTGTTGATATTATCATTATTTTATTAAATCCCAGTCCTAGAGAGACACCATGGTGGAAAAATATAATTAGGTTTACTCAGTTCCTCCCCATTCATTATTGTAACCTCAAAACAAAAAAAAGGGGAGGGTTCCTATTTGACGGATCCTATTAGACTTTGAGTTTATCTGTTCTGACAGAGCATACATCCATCAGGCTATTGAGCTAAGTTTCTATGCACAGTGTTTCCTATATAAAAAGAAGTCAAAAAATATTTATTATATGTTGAATGTATGCTACGTGATAAATTTTCCTCAGGGTTCACATTCAAAAAGTCACTTAAAATGGGCAAGTTAAAGATTATTATCATAAAACAATAACTTTTTTAACTATTATTTTAAGTTCAGGGGTACAAGTGCAAGTTTGTTATATAGAGAAATTTGTGTCGTGGGGGTTCTGTTCATCATCCAGGTATTAAGCCTAGTATCCATGATTGTTTTTCCTGATCTTTTCCATTCTCCCACCTTCAACCATCCAAAAAAGCCCCAGTGTGTGTTGTTCCCCTCTATGAGTCCATGTGTTCTCATCATTTAGCTCCCACTTATAAATGAGAATGTGGTATTTGGCTTTCGGCCTCCATCTTCTTTCATGTTCCTGCAAATGACATGATCTCATTCTTTTTATGGCTGTGAAGTATTCCGTGGTGAATATGTACCGTATTTTCTTCATCCTGTCTATCATTGATGGACATTTATGTTGATTCCATGTCTTTGCTATTATGAATAGTGCTGCAATGAACATACATGTGCATGTGTCTTTGTAATAGAATTATTTCTATTTCTTTGGGTATATACCTAGTAAAGGGGTTGGGGGGTCAAATGGTATTTCTGTGTTTAGGTCTTTGAGGAGTCACTACACTGTCTACCACAATAGGTGAACTAATTTACACTCTCATTAACAGTGTATAAATCTTTTTTTTCCACAACCTCACCAGCAACTGTTATTTTTTGACTTTTTAATAGTAGCCATTCTGACTGGTGTTAGATGGTATTGATTTGCATTTCTTTAATAATAGTGATGTTGAGCTTTTGTTCATATGATTGTTCGTTGTATGTATGTCTTCTTTTGAAAAGTGTTCATGTCCTTTGATCACTTTTATATGCAATTGTTTCATTTTCTCTTTGTAAATTGTTTAAGTTTCTTATAGATGCTGCATATTAGACCTTTGTTGGATGCACGGTTTGCAAAAATGTTCTCTCATTCTGTAGGTTGTCTGTTTACTCTGTTGGTAGTTTCTTTTGCTGTGCAGAAGTTCTTAAATTTAATTAGATCCCATTTGTCAATTTTTGTTTTTGTTGCAACTGCTTTTGGCATCTTTGTCAGGAAATCTTTGCCATGCCTATGCCAAAATGGTATTGCTTAGTTGTCTTCCACGGTTTTCATAGTTTGGGGTTTTACATTTAAGTATTTAATTTATCATGAGTTAATTTTTGTATATGGTGTAAGCAAGGAATTCAGTCTCAATCTTCTGCATAACAGTAGCTAGTCATCCCAGCACCAATTATTGAATAAGGAATCCTTTCCCCATTGCTTGTTTTTGTCATGATTGACAAAGATCAGGTAGTTGCATGTGTGCAGTCTTATTTCTGTGTTCTGTATTCTGTTCCTTTGGTCTATGTGTCTGTTCTTGCACCAGCACCATGCTGATTTGGTTACTGGAGCCCTGTAGTATAGTTGGATGTCATGTAGCATAATACCTCCAGCTTTTAAAGCAATAACTTTGCTCTTAAGGAGCACCAAATACAAAATTTATCTAAGTTTACCTGGATTCAATCCTCACATTGCTCTAGAGATTTCCAAAAACCAATGTTGCATTAATGATATTTTGCTTTTAATTGTGATTTTTAATGACTGGAAGTCCTTTGGATATAGAAGACTAGGAGTGGAATAAAGAAGATATGTAAAATATGACTGGATTTTCTCTTGCCGCAAATTCAAATCCATACACTTCCAAATAGTCGTTTTCCTTCACATAAACACAACTGGCTTTATTTTTTAAGTCTGAAGTCTTCAAAGAGGAAACAGTGCACAAAAAAAAAAAATGTGACAATTGGCAACATAGAATAGGATCAAATTTTAGTCTGTGGATTTTTTTTTCTTCATTCTCTATGTACTCTTTATGTCCCTTGTTTTCATGTCCCAATGTTAAGCCTAAGATGTGCATTGTTCACTATATCCATTCTATTTTATCACAGTTCTGTCATTTTCTTAGGTTTAACACTCTCATCAGTATTATTTGAGGACTGTGACAAGCAAAACAAAAAACAAAAACAAAAAAAAACCTTGATATGGAAATTCTGGAGAATTCTTAATGTAGATTTCAACAAGAACAGTTTTTAAATCCCTGTAACATGACTGCCATCTAGAGAAGAGTAGAGATACTGAAATTCGTCAAGTGTCTTGATGGGTTTACTTTTTTCTAACCTCTTTGACAAAAGCCATAAGGAAAGATATTTTAAACAAGAAATGTAGAAAATACTTAAATGTTGTATGGTGCCTTCAGATGGTGTTATTAATCTGTTTTTTACAAAACCATATTCACAAATTGTATTCTGTTTCTAAGGAGAAATGATACTATTAGTGATAGCAATCTGCTTGTCTTTGAATTTGTTTTATGGATTCCTTATGAAAATATACAGCAAGGTAATGTCGTTATTATATCCACACATTTGCAAAGCTTTAATTAAAACTGGATAGTTGTTCCAATTAAATTCTCCAGATTGTGGTTTCTTTCCTTCTGGCATATGAATTTTCATCTTAAAACAGATTTCTGAACCTCTCCATGATATTCTTGTTATATTAATACTTATATTTGCAGACAGAAATTTCTCCAGCTTTGTAAAGTGCCCTTTTAGCAATTATATGATTCTGTGGCTTAAAAAAAAAATAAAGGTAGACATGAAGAATTTAAAACATGATTGTAAGTGTTTAAATATGGTTTCTTTTAGAAAACCACCCTAAAATTTCCTTTGTTTATATGTATCAAATATGTTGATTTTCCACTGACTTCTACTACCAAGAAATCTAAAAGACCTGATGGAGTTTATTGTCTTTTACATTACTCTAGGAATTATCTGTTACTCAAGTATCAAGGAGTCAAAACTTGAGCTTATTAAAATTCTCAATCATTTCCACAGCAGGATTTTTCTTTGTCACAATTTGCAAATAATAGTGATAGGAGTGTTAAATTCAGAAAATTGCCAAAACTGAAATAGAATGGGGTACATACAGAGAATAATGAACATCTTAAGACTGTCCGTAGTTGGGCATGATGGCTAATGCCTGTAATCCCATCACTTTGGAACCTGAGGGAGATGGATTGCTTGAGCCCAGAAGTTCGAGACAAGACTGAGCAATATGGTGAAACTCTGTCGCTACCAAAAAAAAAAAAAATAGCAGGCATGATATTGCATGCCTGTAGCCCCCGCTACTCAAGAGACTGAGGTAGGAGGATCACATTGGCCCAGGGAGGTCGAGGCTGCAGTGAGCTGTGACGGCAATGCTGCACACCAGCTTAGGTGACAGAGTGAGACTCTGTCTCCAAAAAAAAAAAAATCAAACAAATAAAAAACTGCATAGTGGGAGAAAGATGCAAGGGATATAAAGGATTTATAGACTATTAGTAGAAACCCACAGACTAAATTTCATCTCATTCCATGTTGTCAGTTATCACATTTTTGTGCACTATACCCTCTTTGAACATTTCACATTTAAAATTGGGGCCAGATGAGCTTATGTGAAAGAGAATTATTATTCGGAAGCATAGAGAAGCAAATTTGTGGCAAGAGAACATCCATAAACTGTGCGTATTTTATTCCTGGTTTCTGTATCCAAAATACTTTAAACTATTTTAAAATATGATTACAAGAAAAGTTATTAAGGCAATATTAGCGCTGAAAAATTCAGGTGTGAAATTACTTATATTTAGAATTGAGTCCAGGTAAACTTAGGTGAAGTCTGGGCACTCCCAATAAGGATCAGAAAATTTTTTCTGAAAGGTCCAGATAGTAACTATCCTTGGCTTTCCAGACAATATGGTCACAACTACTAAGTTGCTAGAGTAGCATGAAAGTCACTACTGATAGTATATCAACAGATGGGTTTGGCTCTGTTCCAACAAAACAAATTTATAGAAACAGGCAGTGCATGTTGCCATCTATGATGTTGGAACAAGAACTTTTAGAACTGTCAATGAAGTAGTGAACTAGGAGATCCCAGCCTTTGTCCCCCAACAAAAACAAATACTGGACCACCATGCTAAGAAAACTGAAAAGTTCAGGAGTCCACGTGAGAAGCTACAGCTATACAGTGAGAGAAAAGAAACCTGAGAATAACCACACAAAAGCATAATTATAATAGTTGTACTTTGCCTGCATCACCCTCTCTCCCAGGTCAGCATTGCTCAATATGGAGAAAGAATACTCTGGTTCACAATTCTCCCTCTGAGAGAAAAGAAGAGTGGATAAACAACCAATTTGTTTGGCCTTTTGAAACACTTCAAGTGATCAACTTCAGGCCAGGCATGCTGGCTGAGACCTGTGATCTCAGCACTTTGGGAGGCCAAGGTGGGAGGATCACTTGAGACCAGGAGTTCAAGACCAGCCTGGACATCATAGTGAGACCCCATCTCTACAAAAAAAAATTAAAAATTAGCTGAGTATGGTGGTATATTCTTGTAGTCCTAGCTACTTGGGAAACAGAGGTAAGAAGATCACTTGGGTACAGGAGGTCAAAGTTGCAGTGAGCTATGATTGCCCCACTGTACTTCAGCCTATGTGACAAAGTGAGACCCTATCTCAAAAAAAAAAAAAAAAAATCACCAGCTTTATTTTTACCCCTCCAAGATTACTGGGAAGACTGGTATAGCTAAGATGTCTGGAGACAGCTAGAAACATAGAAGGAAAGGGGTTATTAGTGTCACCCACACAATGAGAGCCACCACAGATCCCAATGGCCTGCTTTGCACAGGACTCAAGCAGCCTTCTCTGCTGACGATCTCAACAGCCTTCATGGTCACTGTGGACTCCCTGTAGCTTTTATCACCAAGGACCCCAGAGCATTTACTGTTGCAGACCCTGGAAGCTTACTTCACAAAGACAATGGCAACTTTCACCAGTGAGAAAACCAACAGCCAGCAGAGCCACAGTGGACCCCTTCCAACTTTTTCCACCAAGAACCAAGAATATGTTGCAGTGTCCAGGTGCCTGAGATACCATTCCCCTCCCTCTTCCTCCTTCCCAACGCTGAAGCTGCCCCAGCTACGGCTGACATCGGTTTTCCGGTCCAAGGATCTAACACATGCACCATATACATGTTCACAAATAACCCCCAGGACTCCACCTCAGTCCCTAAACCCATCATTCTGTTCATGTCCACAAATGACCCCTATTTCTGGGCTTGTGCATACCCTCAGTCACAGCCCCTACAATTGAGTGTGCATTAGCAGCATACCCTGAATTTGGACACACACCTCCAACATGGTGCTTGTGATAGGGCTGGAGACATGCTAGAGGTATGGAAGTTGGTCCCTAAGTCATGCATCTGCATGCCTCCAGCTCCAGTCCCTGCAGCTGTGTATATGCATAAAACGACCCCTGTTACCCACCCTCACTGACACACAGGTGCCTGTAGTTGGCCACTGCAGCTGGCCTCAGCCCCAACAGCTACATACATAAGCATACAACCATTCTCACCCACCAGTGCTCACCCTCATCACTGCCCTTGCATCTGGCCCTGGCAGCCATGTGCCAACATGCCACCAGTTCAGGCCCTGCAGCTATGCCAACACTCACAGGTGGCCTGACCTCTACCACCAGCCTGCTGCTTTCTCTTAAAATCATATATACATGCAGCCAGCCCTGACTTCTATAGCCAGATGCACACACACTGTTGGTCCCCCGTGTCATGCATGGACCCAGAGAAAGACCCAGCTCCTGCACCGGGCCCTGACTTTACCACTATCCATGTGCCTGCAACTTCCTCCTATCACTGTGCATGGACCTGTAGCCAGCCCAACAGCAGAGTCCCTGCTGCACTGTTCTCTGCCATGGCCCCTTGCTGCTGCACAAAGAGGAGCCTAACAACCCTCATAGCCGTGGCCAACCTGCACCCTCATAGCCATGGCCTCCTGCTGCTGGACTGAGGATCCTAATAACCCTCATAACCACAGCCAACCTGCACCAATTTGCCATCAAGAACTTGGGAGACTTCAGCCGGAGGTGAGGAAGCTGAGGCTCAGAGAGGTTCAGCCTCGGAATGATACTTTTCTCTGCACAGCAGTGATCTGCCAGATAAAGAAACTGATATTTACTCCTCAGGATGATTGGATACAAACTGTCAGGCCTCCACATGCAAGCCTGGACCCCTGGACCCAGAAAGTCTAAAGTCCTGCCTGCCTCAGCTGATCACCCCCCACCCTGATTGCCCAGTGGAGCTTCCCCTGGACATAAACTTCCCTTCACCCCACCCTGACATCTTAACTACTATTAAGCCTTACCCCACCCACCATTGTAACTGAACTTATGGTAATGCATACTCCTTGCCCATATCCCCACCACTGTAACTGATCTTGCTCTGTAACACCCCTGCCCCCTCTCCAAAAGATTTACCCCAACCTATAAAACTAACTCCTATCCCACCCCAGCTGCCTAAGCCAATAAGACACTGTCTGACCTGGAGATACCAAAATCCTCCATACTTCATTCCCCATACCACTACACCCAGTGTAGCATGCCCCACCTACTCTTCTCCACACCAAGTGAAGGTATTTCCTTACCAAAATCAGACTATAAAGTTTGGAAGAGGCAACTATTTATTCTAACGTGCAAAAACCTACTCAAGGCTACAAGGATTATGAATAATCAGGAAAACAACACCACTGAAGGAACACATTAAACTTCCAATAATCAACCCAAAGATTTGGAAATCCATGAATCGCCTAACAAAGAAGATAATTGTTCTAAAGAAGCTCAGTGAGCTACAAGAGAACACAGATAAACAATTTAATAAAATCAAGAAGAAAATACAAGAACAAAATTTAAAAACTGACAAAGAAATAGAAAGCATAAAAAAGAACCAAACTGAAATTTTGGAGGTGAAGAATCCAATAACTGAACTAAAAATGCCATAGAGACTACATCAAGCAAAAGAGAAAATAAGAAGCTCAAAGACAGGTTATTTGAAATTATCCTGTCAAAGGAGAAAAAGAAAGGAAAAGCAATGAAGGAAGCTTATGGAGATCTATGGGACACCATCAAAGGAGCTGATATTACAATTGTAGGAGTTTTAGAGGAGGAAAGATGAGAAAAGAACATAAGCCATATTCTAAAATAATGTCTGAAAACTTCTCAAATCTAGGGGAAGATATGAATATCTAAGTATAGAAAGCTCCAAAGTCTCCAATCAGATTTAAGCCAAAGAAGACTTCACTTAGACCCATTATGATTAAATTGTCAAAAATCAAGGAAGAGAGAATTTTGGAAGCAGCAAGAGAAAAATATAAGCAGATTACATGCAAGAGAACCTGAATAAGGCTATTAGTGGATTTCTCCACAAAAACTTTGCAGGCCAGGAGAAAGTGAGATGATAATTTGAAGTGCTGAAATCAAAAAATACTAAACAAATATATTTTACCTGGCAAAGTTGCCCTTCAGAATTGAAGGAGAGGTAAAGACTTCCCCAGACAAACAAAAGCTGTCAGAGTTTATCACCACTAGACCTGCCTGACAAGAAATACTCAAGAAAGTTCTTCCAGCTGAAATGAAATACAACTAATTATAACATGAAAACATAAAAGTATAAAACTCACAGGTAAAAATGCACAGTCCAATTCAGAATACTCTAATACTGTAACGTTAGTTTGTACATCACTTATAACTCTAGGATAATCATTAAAAGACAAAAGCATTAAAGAGAATTGTAACTGCAATAACTTTTAATGGATACATAGTATAAAAAATTAAATGTAGTATCAAAAATATAAGGGGGGATAAAAAGTGAAGAGCTCTTGTATGCAATTAAAGTTAAGTTTTTATAAGCTTAAAATAGACTTGTATAACTATAAGATACATAAGCCTCACAGTAGCCACAAAGTAAAAACATAAATGAACAAAAGATAAAGAGAAAGGAATCAAACCATACCACTACAGAAAAACCATCAAATCACAAAGGAAACAGCAGAAGCAGAAAAAAGTAACAAAGGACCTATGAAACATTAAAAAAAAAAAAAACTATTAAAATATTAATAGTAAGTCTTTACCTGTCAGTACAGTCAGCCTTCCATATCCATGGGTTTCACATCTATGAATTCAACCAAGCAAAGATAGAAAATATTTGGAAAAAAATTGGATGATTGTACTGAAATGTAGACTTTTTTCCTTGTCATTATTTCCTGAAAAATATACATATAATACCTATTTACATAGCATTTACATTGCATTAGGCATTAGAAGTAATCTAAAGATAAATGAAAGCGTACAAGAGAATGTGCTTAGGTTACATGCAAATACTACATCATTTTAAATAAAGGACATTTGTGAATTTTGTTATCTGCAGGAGGCCCAGGAACCAATACTCTGCAAATACCAAGGGAGACCACAATTATTTCAAATGCAAAGAGATTACATTTTCCCAACAAAAGACATAGTGTCTGAATGAATAGAAAAATAAGAAAACAAGGCACAAATACACAGACATACTTTAAGGACACGCATAGACTGAAAGTGAATGAATAGAATAATACTTCACGTAATTGAAAACCAAAGAGAGAAGGGGTAGCTATACTTATATCAGGCAAAATAGACTTTAAGTCAAAAATTGTAAAAAGATACAAAAAAAGACTATTATGTAACGATTAAAACGTTAATCTAACAAGAGGATTATAACACTGTAAATATATATGCATTCAAAATTGGAGCACTTGTATCAAATATACAAAACCAACACACAAAAAGCAATTGAGTAGCTATACACTACGAACAAACAATCTGAAGGAGAAATTAAGAAAAAATAGTATGAAAAAGAATAAAATACTTAGGAATAAATTTAACCAAGGAAGTGAAAAACCTGTACACTGAAAACTATAAAACCTTAATGACATAAATTGAATAATATACAAATAAATAGAAAGATAGCCTGTGTTTATGGATTAAAATAATTTCTATTTTTATAATATTTCACTACCCAAATTATCTACAGATTTAATGCAATCCCTACCAAAATTCCAGTGACATTTTTACAAAAATAGAAAAAACAATCCTAAATTTATATAAAACCACAAAAGACCTCAAACAGCCAAAGTAATCTTGAGCAATAAGAACAAAACTGGAGGCATCACAATCTAATCTCAAAATGTGCTACAAAGCTATAGTAATCAAAACAGCATGATACTGGCATTAAAACAGATGTATAGACTGATGAAGCATAACAGAGACCTCAGAACTAAATCCACACATTTATGGTCAAATAATTTCTTTTTTAATATATATTTTATTGCACTTTAGGTTCTGGGGTACATGTGCAGAACATGCAGGATTGTTGCATAGATACATACATGGCAATGTGGTTTGCTGCCTCCATCCCCCCATCACCTATATCTGGCATTTCTCCCCATGTTATTCCTCCCCAACCTCCCCACCCCCTACTGCCCCTCCCCTAGTCCTCCCCAATAGACACCAGTGTATGGTGCTCCCCTCTCTGTATCCATGTGTTCTCATTATTCAACACCCACCTGTGAGTGAGAACATGTGGTGTTTGATTTTCTGTTCTTGTGTCAGTTTGCTGAGAATGATGGTTTCCAGATTCATCCATGTCCCTACAAAAGACACAAACTCATCTTTTTTATGGCTGCATAGTATTCCATGGTGTATATGTGCCACGTTTTCCTTGTCCGGTCTATCAGTGATGAGCATTTGGGTTGGTTCCAGGTCTTTGCTATTGTAAACAGTGCCACAATGAACATATGTGTGCATGTGTCTTTATAATAGAACGATGTATAATCCTTTGGGTATATACCCAGTAATGGGATTGCTGGGTCAAATGGAATTTCTATTTCTAGGTCCTTTAGGAATTACCACACTGTCTTCTACAATGGTTGAACTAATTTACACTCCCACCAACAGTGTAAAAGTGTTCCTATTTCTCCACATCCTCTCCAGCATCTGTCTCCAGATTTTTTAATAAGCACCATTCTAACTGGCATGAGATGGTATCTCAATGTGGTTTTGGTTTGCATTTCTCTAATGACCAGAGATGATAAGCATTTTTCATATGTTTGGTGGCCTTGTATATGTCTTCTTTTGAAAAGTGTCTGTTCATGTCCTTTGACCACTTTTGGATGGGTTTGTTTGTTTTTTTCTTGTAAATCTGTTTTAGTTCTTTGTAGATTCTGGATATTAGCCCTTTGTCAGATGCGTAGATTGCAAAGATGTTTTCCCATTTTGTTGGTTGCTGGCTCACTCTAATGATTGTTTCTTTTGCTGTGCAGAAGCTCTGGAGTTTAGTTAGATCCCATCTGTCTATTTTGGCTTTTGTTGCCAATACTTTTGGTGTTTTAGCCATGAAGTCCTTACCTATGCTTATGTCCTGAATGGTTTTGCCTAGGTTTTCTTCTAGAGTTTTTATGGTGTTAGGTCTTATGTTTAAGTCTTTAATCCACCTGGAGTTAATTTTAGTGTAAGGTGTCAGGAAGGGGTCCAGACCTACACACACACACACAAGCACACATACTATTCTCAAAGCAGAAATGACAGCAGTAAGTGAAAGAGAAGTAAATTTGG
>CAUYQU010017434.1:0-24619 GCA_963574635.1 Cheracebus regulus | reverse complement strand
TGCGTATATATGGATATGGCATATGGCCCACCAATTTCATCCTTGGGTATTTATCCAAGAGAAATGAAAATATAAATACAGATACAGACTTCTATCAGAATATTCAAAGAAGCTCTATTTATAATCACTGAAAGATCAAAACTGTCTAAATATTCATAAGTCTTTTATCCCTTACCTTGCCACCCTTTCCCCCTCAGTCAACCAAGTCCATTGTGTCATTCCTATGCCATTGCATCCTCATAGCTTAGCTCCCACTTATGAGTGAGAACATGCAAGGTTTGGTATTCCATTCCTGAGTTACTTCACTTAGAATCATAGTGAAGACTAAGATAATTTTTTAAAAGAGCAAGGTATCCAAGAGAGTAGCAAGTTATGGGATCATAACCACATCTAAAAGGACTATCTTCATAAAAAGGATAGATGCCTTAACAATTATCACTTAAAGGAAGAAAGAATGTATGTTGTATTCATTTTTTGAGTGACAGTAAAGAAGTGTCCTTCGGATAAAGATGTTTGGATAATGAAAGAGGTGTTGACTGAGTAAAATAAATACTGAATAATTGTTAGGGAATGGTGAAGTTACAGAATTTATAATATGAATCTTTGTATTGGTATAATTTTGTATTAGCATGGCTTAGCACTCATCATATAGAGATGGAAAAGATAAATAGATTGGCCTGGGGTTTGGGTTTCACAAAACAGGAATAAAAACCGGAAAACTGGATAAATAATTTTAATATAATGGCAAGAGATTGATTAAGATGATTTCAAGGAAAAAAGGCATGAGGTGGTTGAAAGTTAGAAGAATACAATTTTACTAATAAGATAAATAAAATCCCCCAAAGGAATGAAAATACTCTTTTATTTTCTAGTGACTAAATCCAAAATTGTGTTCTCCACCCCACTCCCGAGAGTCTTTCTATGTTAGCAAATTGAAAATGAGTAGATGGTCCCTGGACCTGCCCATCATTTTCTAAAGCAGATGATGGTTTCCCAAAGGACAAATGTTAACTTAGAAATAATGGTAATGTTTGATCTTTTTAGGTTTAGCAGGTATTTATGTAGCTGTTAGCCACAGTAGCATCTAACACACATTATTATAGCAAGTCATAAATTTTTTGAATAATTTCAGTCATATTGTGATCTAACTTTAAGAGAAAGAAAGATTTTCTTAAATCCCCATAGGCTTGGCAGAATTGATTTATAGAAAACTTTCAGAACAATAATCTAAATTTTCCAAAAGTGACATTGTGAAAGACATCTGTTTATCACAGGCACTAAACTATAAGCAGTCTCACTGGAGAAAGCTATACAAAGAGCTATAAATATAATGGAGCTAGCAGGTTGCCAAAACCAATGAGTGGTAAAAGTCCCAGAAGCTAAGTGAAAGGAGAAAAAAATATTTTTCTTTTTAATAGTTAAGCTCTTCTCTTCAACGTCCTTACCTTCATCTGGCACAATAACAAGTGATTGCTTATCATTTCTTTTCTAATTTAATTTCCTTCTTTACTTCTTTAATCAGGGTTACACAATACACACCATGATGTACATTTAGCTCTGTTAAGCAACCAAACAGACTTTGAGCACATGTCTTGCCATACTACATAATTCACACCACCTTAGAAGTGCTTTCTCTTCAATTATTATTTTCACTGTATGAGCCAGAAGTATGTGTTTTTACCCCATGGGGAGACAATGGCTTCTTTGCAAAGTGCCATGAGAGACTAGACCAGGGAGAATTCTTGTTGAGCGCCTACACGTGTGGCAATAGATGCTTCAGAAATTATTGTGAAGTATGCATCTCATTTGCAGCATGTAAAATTTAAAAAGACAAAATATTGTATAAAAATATTTCATAAACCACTAAAATGTCTATATTTAGTTAACCTAATTTTATCATAAAACCTCTAAGGAGACAGAGATGTCACAAACACGCTGTTTTAAAAGGTAACATTTATATAAGATAATTGCTTATTATTTCTATATCACATAGACAGAGGATAGAATTTTAAAGGATTTACAAGATTAGAAATGGAAAACTCAGGAAGCTCATAAACTGTAAAATGTTTTCATATTTGCTTTGCTTGTTAGCTAGTTTGCTATACTCTATCGCTGATCTTAAAGGGCCATGACAGCTCAAAGAAAAAAGACATATAACAAATTAATAGTAAAATTTAAACACAAATAAGGAATCCAAATTATTTAAAATATAAATGAGACAGAAGTATATGTAAACTTTGCATTTTCTGAGTCTCCTAACAGCCAAATAATAATAAAAACATGATAAATATGTTTTCAAGAGAAGGAAACAACAAATATTTAAGATAAATTCAAAAAGTTGCACATAGAATTAAGTTGTAAGTGGAATTTCACATGTAGACTTTCATAATGGCAATAATATAGTCAGCAATGTCTATAATAATATTTCTACAACAAATAGTCTTTCTATAATAGCAACAGACTTAACTGCTTCATTTTTAAGCAACTTCCATTTCGAAGCCCAATGAATAATATTGAAATACAACTTACTAAAGGCAGTTATACAAAGAGTCAGTGAAATATAGTCAAAGCTATAATGTAGTAATGACCCAATTTTATTATTGGTTTTTAATGGCTCAATGATAGAATTCATTGGGTATATGTATATGTTTATGTGTGTGTTTGTGTGTTAACTTCATATATCCAATTAACATTTTACTTTGCAATTATATATTATTTATCTATTTTGTAGAAAAAGTATTATCAAATAATCCATGCTTTAGATATAATCTCCCCTTTCAGAAACCCATAACTTTGCTTATGCTGTCACCCTTGTAAATCTATTCTCCCTCAACAACGTAAGCTATTCTTCAGAAATCAGGTCAAATGCCACTTCCTTTTTTATCTTCCCCAGTAATCAGTTTTTTGTTTCTCTGTGCCCCAAAACAATGTTTTTCCCCTTATATAGAATTCTTTATGCTGTGTTGAAATTATTCTCATGTTGGTCTATTTTATCATAATATGACCTTTCAAAGCCCTACAATTTGCCTTGTACTTGGGAGTTTCCTTAATACTTATTACTAGGACTCCATATATATTTTCTGAAGGAAGGAATTAAAGGAAAAACAAATTATTTCTTGATAAGGTAAGAGGGCGTTAAGTATTTTGAAACCAAAGGCTCGAATGAGTCTTAATAATTCCCTCAAATTATTTGGAGATATTTTTGGCTATGAACATTTTTTTCTGGGATATAGATCCACAGTTTTGATCACTCTCAAAGAAACCCCTAATCCTGCCCCTGTAGAATAGGAATGGGATGAAAAGACAAACATTCACAGAATGCTACAATTTTAGCCTTCCAAATGCTCAAGTTACTTATCATATTTTATAACGTTTCAAATAGAAAGATTGTCTTCTGGGCATTATAAATATTCCACACACTATCTGATTATTATTTGCATTCATTATGGGAGAAAGTAAGTTTCTCTAGTGTTTCCTGGAGTCTGTTGACCACGTAGGCCATATCATAGCCAAATATATTTCACCTGACCTTTGTTTATTGTGGTTGCTAAGAAAATTACTGTTGCCTAAGCAAAGATCCAACTGACAAGAATGTTGGACTAATTATTCATTAATGAGAGATGCAAAAGATAAGTGCTTCTAGGAATCAGTATGCCATACTTAAATGACTTAGCACTTGGAGAAAAATCTATGAAAATAAAGACATAACTTAGACACTATACTAATTGGAATATATTCTTCTAGATTTTCACACTAGACACACAACTGATAATTATATTTCTAAAGCCATTATCCATTTGAAAAGCTCTTTTTTTTTCCTGAAATTATAGGGTGCAATACATGAATTTAGATCAAAATCTATAAAGGTAATTTGAATAACAGAATTCATTGTGCTTATTTAATAGATTGAAATAGCTTAAAACATGGTTTAATTCTAAAATTATAATACAAGTAAATTAATCATAGTCATAACAACTTAATCTTATAAGTCATTATTCTAAGATGTAGATATTTGAATTAACAGATTTATACATGCCAAACTATCCATATAGGTCATCACTATTTTGTAGGTGAGGTTAAAGGTAACTTCTGCCTTTTTAAGGTTTCTGGCTGGGACTAACATAAGAAAGATTAAAAAGAAAAAAAAAGCATACAATCCTTATATGGTAATTTTACATGTACATGAAAGCCTTCATAACAAAAATGAAGACCGAAAGAACTGGCTAAGCCTAAGCCTTATATGTTAGTTTGAATAAAAGTTGGCAATAATGGAAAACTAATTAAAATAAATGTGACTGAAAAAGAAACAAGTTATTTTAATAAGTTCTGTTTATACAGATTTTCTCAGCCCACACTTTGCATCTCTTGTGATAAGAATGTTCTATTCTTCTGGTTTAAGGTGCACATCTTTCACATGAGAGTTTTATTTCCTGCTTTCAGGAAGCAAAAAGGAGGTCAGAGTGTCCTTCCTGCATCCACTATTTTTCAGGTGCCTTCAGTTCAAAATAATCAATATGTCAAATTTGCATATTTTGGGTGGCATGGTCTGAACTCCTTCAATCTACATAACTGCTTCTGAGCAACAGGGTACATTAACTCAGGAGGAGATAACAGTTGAGATCGTTTATTTAGTTGTGTAATCTCTCTTCTTGTGTAAAATAGAGACACTCATATATATGCATTAGAGATTGCTGTCAAAATTAAATGGAACATAGTTTCCAGCACAAAAGAGATTCTCTTTAATGTTATTTCCCC
This sequence comes from Cheracebus regulus, assembly GCA_963574635.1. Lineage (NCBI taxonomy): Eukaryota > Metazoa > Chordata > Mammalia > Primates > Pitheciidae > Cheracebus > Cheracebus regulus. The sequence goes on along the minus strand of CAUYQU010017434.1, from coordinate 19,864 downwards.
CCCAATGTTGTCCTTTCTACATGTGATTCTGTTATTTTGTACAAATGAAATATGTTATAATGAATATGCTAACATCACATTTTAAAATCAGTGTTTCTCAACCTTTTAGGCTTGCGACACTTCAAAAATGTCAAAAATTTTGGCAGCAGGAAAAGGATTTGAAAGTAGAGAGGATAACTGACTAAACTTGAGAACTCACTTTTTCTCTGAATAATTTCATCTGTTCCCATGGTTCCCACTCCCATTGAGATCAGATGCCTATGTGTATCTTGAAATTGACCAGAAACCGATTTAACCTCACCAATTAATGCTATGTTGGCAAAGTAGATCTGAAAATTCCTCTTTGGAAGGGCTGCTCAGCTATTGAAAAAATAACCTTGGACAAAGCAAAGTAGTAGCTCTTAAACTGTTTCCCTTCAACATACATCTACACAAATTTGGGGTTTTGGATATGATTCTAGTTTATATACACTTTCTGTTTCATCAATGAAACAGTAAATGTGTGATTGGCTATTCTAATACTTCAGATTAAAAGCAATATTTGTAGATGAACATATAAATGTGTGAAAAGACTAGCTAAATTTTAAAAGAAATTCATGCGTATATTAAATCATGTGAAATAAATGTAGAATTTCTAAGAGCAGAATACAGACTCTGACTTGAAACACTTATTTGGTTTTATGGGGTAATGATTCTTTTAAATGATTAATACTGGAGACTCCAAAATTTCTATCTTAAATCACTATCTTTCTACCTCAATATTGATTTTTCACTGTCTTTTCTTCAAGCTCAAAATTAGCAAAATAGAATTCCTTATATTCTTCTGTATGTACTTCATTTTTTGTTCCTAGTGACATAGAACAGCATTATAATATGTTTAAAATCTTCCCCCCAACCACTGAAGGAACTCCCTCATCCTTTTAACCTAAAATCTTACTCAAGATTTTTTTCAGAGATGAAATGGTTCTTGACATATTTTTTTCTCTATTTTCACTTCCACTTTCAAATTGAAAGCTTCACCATATTTCACTTGAAATTTTGCAATCATATTCCCAAATGGGCCCTAGTGTTTATTCTTTCACCATTCATCTATCATTCCACTGTTTATAAAATTAAATCTGTATCATTATATAATTTTCAAATTTTAACAACTTTGATAATTTCCGATAGGCCAAAGGATAAAGATCAAGTTTTTAGTATAGAATCTGTAGAGCATATCAATAAAGCTAAATCATCTTTCTAACCCTGTCCTACCATGTGACACATTTAGCTCACAATACTATTTAGTCTATTCCAAGATGCTATACGTTTCCTGGTTCTAACTTTGATCATGCTGTCCCTTCTCTTCCACCAGAAACACACAGGTTTCATAAAGTGTAATCTCAGAGAGCTCTGTTCCTTCTTTTCTCTCAGAAAGGCACAGGATTGATAAAGTGCATAATCCCAAGGGCGTTATCTACATAGTTTATGTTATGAGACCTTCATGGAACGGATAGACTAGGATGGTACCCTTCCTTGGAAACAACAGAGCAACAAACATACATTGAAAACTCATGTTTCTAAGACCCAATTTATTGTCTCTGCTTATTGATTTATTCAGTAAATTATAAATCAAAGCCTACGATGTGGCAAGCCCTGGCCAGGGATTTTAGGATAACAGATATGGATTTTGTAAAGAAACAGATACCATATGTGTATGTTTCTCATGATTCTAGGCTAGACAAGGGCATGGGTCATATCTTGCTTGATTGGCTGCATTGTGTGAACCGAAGAATAAAGATTCAAGAGACAGATTTCTGGATAAAGCTACAATCAAAACTATTTGACTATTTAGCCATGTCACAAAATTAATTCATATATTCAACAATAACATAGAATTCAGAGAAGCCAGGTGATGATAAAAGGAGGCAAAAGGAGACAGGAAGACTGACCAAAAATTATCTTTGTTGAAGATAATCTCATCACTTGTAAGCAGTAGTCCAATGATGAACAAATCAACCAAGTAATATTAATTCTACTGGTAAATGAGAATTAACCAAACTATTTTCTCCAATCAAAATAAACAAGCAAATATATATTTCACATTCATTAATAGAAAATGTTAGTAGTAACTAACTGTTGCTCTCTACTTTCACCTTCTTGAAAACAAAATGTCTCATTCAAAACGTTATATTCCAGATTTTGTACATATTGGGCTATTTAAGCAGCAGCCTTCTTGTGACCTTGTTATGTAATTATTTACAGCATATTAGTTCCACCTCCACTTTTTATGTTTTTTGTTGTTTTTAAATCTAAATTTGTATTTCCCAGACATTTAGCACCGATTAATAATATGTGTGTTAGAGAAAAATCTGAAAAAATTTACTACAGTAATAATGGAAGAAAAGTAGATTTTAAAGTTATATATGTGATATAATTTAAAATATTTGAAAATTGTAGATGGTTTGGATTTATAAAAGGCAAAAATAAGAACGAAGAACTTTAAATGGGAAAAATACATCCAGATACACACAAGGAAAGAGAGAGCATAATCAGAGAAAAGCTTGGAAAACATGATGCCACACAGTGGGATTACCAGAATGTTGTGTTACACAATTCAATTATTGGGAGACAAGCAATTTGCCTTATATTTGCAACAAATTTTAATTGCATGACTATATTTCTTCCTTATTAGTTTACTAATTATACCTTCAATTATATTTCTCCTTTGCTGAAAGTATTACGATATGTATCCTTCACATATTATATCCTGCCTTGAATTGGTACTTATACCACTTCCCATCTAACACAAGTGTCTTACAACAATTTAGCCCCTTTACCCCTTACACATTTTGTTTTGCAAATTATAATTTGTATCTCATTGAAGTGCACACACACAAAAAATACAATGGAGCACATAATTTTTATAACCTACTGTAATATATCACTTTCCAAACACTCTGCATTTTTCTTAAACACGATTTGAATTGCTGAAGAATTCTGCATAGAATTATGAACTATTAATGTACCTGTCTCCTAATATCAGATAATTATATAAAAGTAACATTAAAATGACCATTATTTACTAAATATTACTTCCTAAGAATACATTTTTAAAAGTTCACTTTCTAAATGAAACTATAAGAACTTGTAAAATGCTTTTGAGACATATTCTAAAATTGCTCTTCAGAAATGCTATGTGAGTTTACACCACATTTTTGATAGGACAATGAATATTATTTTTATACTTGTAATATTGCATATTATAATTTACTCATTAGTTTTAAATGGAATTTCTTTTGTACATAATAAATTATATAAATTTTAATATATTTTTCATTAATTTTTATTGTCCATTGGTGGACTGCTTACTCATTTTATCTACTTTTAATTTTTCTATTGAAGTACCTATTACTTTTGTTCAGTTAGTGTGAAGTTATGTAGGTTTGTTGCAAGAATACTGCATAGGGGTATTAAAAATACTTTCATATCATAAGAACACTAAAAATAAATGGGTTAATATTAAATAATTAAAGCAAAAACAGTCTCTAGTGTGTCATATTCCCTAAATCCTAAAGCAACTTAGTTTTATTAAAATATCTGCATGTTTTACTCATATTCATTGGGATCACAGATTTAACTCAGAATAAATACCAGGCATGAAAAAATATAATTTGTGGAGATAAAATATCAGTAACTTTTCTATCATGATGAAAGCTGAGAACAAATCTGTAGTACAAGCAGCCTTTTGAAGTAGTGTTTATTCTTGTCTGAAAAACAACCTTTTGCACCCCAACACTCTCTCTTAACATGATGTCAGGCTCACACATTCAGAAGCATGGCTTTTAAGTCTTAGGCACTGTATTCTCCTCATGCTTTTAGGATGATGTTCCTGATCCACTTTGCTTTCATCTGAGTCTACAGCATATACTATGTAATTGGATATACTAAACTTTGGTCAGCATATACCATGTAATTGGGTATATTAAACTTTGATCAGAAACTGGTAGTTATCCATGGTTGACTATTGGTCTCATAGACTCCTCTGGGTTCTGGCTGTGCCATCTATATTCTTCAAGGGGTGAAGTCACTACCTGGTACCTCCCTGGTGGCACTGCCTTTCATCACCTTTCCAAAATAGTCCAGCCATACTCTCAACAAATTTCTGTTTCCATCTCTGCTCCTCTAAGATCAAGATAAGCTTTTGGAAATGCCAACTTCAGCCAGACCCAGCTGTGCACACCCCATCCTCTTTTGGTTAATGTAGAAAGGAACACATTCTAGACTCTTAAATATGGGGTAGAAACAATAGAATATCTCTGTTCCAGATATTACTTTAACTTATCAAAAGGACAAGACTTGTCTTTGCTCTCCTATTTTTTCCTTAGAAATGCAAAATAATGGGTTTTCCAGCTGATGCCACGGACACTAATTTCTCTTTCTCCTTTTTCTTCTCTTAAACTGCTTTAAATAAAACCATAGACCCGGCCCTTATTAATCTACATAGGATAGAATGAGAAATACCTGAAACTCCGTAGTTCTTCCTTTTACATTTTTTCTTATGTTATTCATGTCATGATGTAGTATCTCCCCTAACCCCTAAGAGATAAATAATATAAACAAGGCAAAGATAAAGTGCTACGAAATTCAAAAAAGAAAAATCACGTCAATAATTCAATATTTTATATCTGTTAGGTATTTATGCATTATAGTTAAAACAAATAATCTCACCATTCTCAGATACAATAATTAATGCTCCCTAATTGTCAATCCTTAATTATTAATTTTTAAGAAAGCACTATAAAGTTGCCACAAATTTCATTATAGGTCTCGGAAGTTCTAAGTAGATACCGTCAAATGTATATCACAGAAGTTCATACATTAATCAAACTTTGCTAAGTATTACATTAAACTTGAAATAACTTATGCAGGCTAGTATTTCTTATTGTACATATCATGTGGATGATATTAAAAATATTTAATAAATGCTTGTTCAACAATGCATGCAGTTCTTATAAATACACACTATTTAGCAGCCACTGTAAGCTTCAAATAGAAGGTTGCCTCTGGTCAACTAGAGAAAAGGTAATATGCTTTTGCTTTAGAAATCTCAACACAAGACCTCATGACTGAATCTTGCTATTGGAAGTGAGCTATCAGGGGCTAACTTAGTTTTAAGACAGAGGACTAAGTGGATGAGAAGTGAGGATTTTTCTTAATCATCCAGTGGCAGGGAACTCAATCTCCAAATCTCTGAAGAGTTGTCACTTCACATACCTTGAATCAACAGGGCCTCTGGATAGTAGTTGCTCTGTATGCCCCCACCGACTGAACCAGCCATCCTTCTCTCTCAGTCTTGGCAATTTCCTGTTCTTCATAGTTGAACCCTTTTCCACCTCCCCTTGAATATCAACTCCCTTACCTACTAAATTACAGTCTATATTTAACTCCCTCAAAAAAGAAAATTTTAAAGACCTATTTTAAAATTGTTTAGACATATTCTGCATTCTATCCATTTGCTTTCTGCTAAGAACTGTTTTCCAATCACTGCAAGGATAATAGCTTATTCTTAGAACTATGAAATTTTGGCAGCCTCATGGTGATGCTACAGTACAGAGAGGTAGAAGAAGGATTTAATTCTGATTTTAATTACCCCCTAATCATTTTGTTGTTTTATTTCTCTCAAATCATGTGGCAATATAAAAGAAAATTAACAAGAGTTTACTTTGGGCAGTGCATAAAATGATTCCATGATTGATATCAACAAAGAACCCAGTCTTGAGTAAATTTAGAAAGGCATTCACTGGAAATAATCTAAGGTCTTATTTGTTTCATGAGACACATTGCTGGTTCTGTCATGAAGCTGTGAGCACACTGTGACTTACAGTAATGTCAGTGAGCTACAAAACAATGAACTTCAAAATCCAAGGGGAGTTTTGGCAACTTTAGCTTTGGCATGAAATATGACTCTTCTCTGTGTAAAAGTGAAAAGGGGAAGGAAAATGAACTAGCTTTTAACTGGCTTCAATGTTATAAACATGTTACACCTAATATCTTGTTGAATTCTTACAACTAGAATATTTCTTTTCCATTTGAAAGATAAAAGTTTTTTAACAGATTAATAAGTTACCATAAATTCTGTGAGCAGTATAAAATAAAACTGAAATTTGAATTCAAATTAAGTATGGGGAAAATGAAATTGCCAAGACTAAGAGAGAAGGATGGCTGCTTCAGTCAGTCGGGGCACACGCAGCAACTACTTCTATCCAGAGGCCTTGGATTATTACTGTGTTCATGGGTTTATAACCATATTTACAGCTTTGTAACGACCACAATGGTGGTTAATTATAAAGGATCTTAATGGCACTAAGGTGACTCAAAATTAAAATAGTAATTCTCTACCTTACTCAATACACTGCTACTACAGTCTTTCAAGTGATATGGATGCTTTAAGGAGTTTGGGGAGATATAAAATGAACAGCACATGGACATTGTCTTGCATTTAAAATATAGTAAATGAAACAAAAACATGGCATTCTATAACATATAGACTTATTTCAAGACTGTCAGGAAGCTATAGTGTAACAATTGTGATAGCAAAGATGAAAAAATTAGCTCTTGGAAAAATAGAGAAAATGACAGATTATAGAGAAGAAAAAGTGGCATGTTTTAATAGGAAAACACATGTCTAAGAGATGGCTAAGATGTCAACATTTACTAATGAAAAGCATAATATTTTAAGCAGTGGAAAATACATGAGTAATGAATAGAAAAGGCAGTAACATGAAAAGTATGTAGTCCATTATAGGTATACATAATTATTTTCTAGCAAAAGTATACAGAATTAAAAATCGAAAAATAAATACTATTGAGATTAAAGGTAGCCTTGAATGTTCTAATTTGGTGAATTTTATTTGTTTGTCCTTATACATCTACCAAAGGTTTTAAGCACATCATTGACAAATTTTTAAAAACAGACTTTGAAAATGTTTCTGTAACAATTTACTTAGCATTTACTTGAAGGTAGTTGGGATATGAAAGCAATAATGCCAAATTATAAGAAAGCTATTGCAATATCAAGGAGTGAAAATTAGGTTTTGAATTAGGGGTACATCAGTAGAAATGGAAAGGAGAGGACACACATGAAAGATATTAAGGTGAGAAAATTAGTTATTTTCACTAATGTTTCCCTTTAGTGTAGACTTGACTTTAATAATCAGCTGGAAGATACTTTCAATATGGCTTCTCAATGGTCCCCATCCATTTAAGATTTTAATCAGGCAGTTACTGTCTGGTAATAAAATGACATTTTATATTATAATGATGGGGCTTTCAAAGAGCTCTCATCAATGATTGAGTTGATGCTCAGTAATGAGCTGATCTGTATTCAACATACTGTGCTTAGTTTAATGAACTTAAATTTAATTTTTGCCAGAGCTGAGAGCTTTAAATCAAAGCCATGCCATTGTAGCCTGGCAACAAAAGTTCTCAGCACTATTCTATAGTATTTTGCAGATTTATTCTGGGGTGGAACTTGGAGATTATTTCTGACTTTTTATAAACTTGATATTTTTTAAATCATTCTTTAAATTACCCAAGTCTTTACCCAACTAATAACAAGACTTGACTTTACAGTCACAAGACTGACTAGATGAGATAAAACATATTGTCTCCAAACCTCTAGATTTATGAAAGAAGTCTTCTGAAACATTATGTAATATGTTGGGATTTTTTTTTTTTAAGTTTTCTCTATGCAAAAAGTAATAGATACTGGTGAGGCTGTGAAGAAAAGCGGATGCTTTTAAACTGTTGATGGGAATGTAAATTAGTTCAGCCACTGTGAAAAGCAATGCAAAGATATCCCAAAAAACATAAAAGGCAATTATCATTTGATGCAGCAATCCCATTATTGGTTACATACCCCAGAGGAAATAAATTGTTCCACAGAAAAGACATACACATTCATATGTTCAGGGTTATACTACTCACAATAATAAAGACATGAAGCAACCTAGGTGCCCATCGATGGTGAATTGGATAAAGAAAATGCTGTACATATATTACACCATGGAACACTATGCAGACATGAGAAAGAATAAATTTATGTACTTTGCAGCATCATTAATGCAGCCGAAGGGCATTACCCTAAGCAAAATTAACACAAGAACAGAAAATCAAATAGTGCGTGTTCACACTTTAAAGTGGGAGCTATATATTGAGCACATATGGACATGAAAAAGGAAAAATAGACACTGGGGGCTCCTAGATGGGGAGGGGAAAGGTAGGCATGGGCTGATAAACTACCTATTGGGTATCATGCTCACTACCTGGGTGACAACAGGATCCATGCTGAAACCCGAGCATCACACAATATACCCATGTAACAATCCTGCATGTGTACATCAGGAAACTAAAATAAGAATTGATAGATTCTAACACCCAAGTCCCTTCAAATGTCTGGAAAGCCTTCCCAAAAAGCGTGGATTCAAACAAGCCCAGACTGTAAGGCTAAAATAATTACCTAACTCTTCAATGCTGAGAGAGTGATGAATATGTACAAGCATCAAGACCATCAAGGGGAACATGACCTCACTAAATGAACGAAATAAGTCACCAGGGACCAGTCCTGGAGAGACAGATATGTGATCTTTCAAAAAGAGAGTTCAAAATAGCTGTTTTGAGCAAACATGATGAAATGCAAAATAACAAGAAAATTAATTCAAAATCCTATCAGATAAATTTAACAAAGAGATTGAAATAATTTTGCATAAACTGATGTTACCATGAGGCTTGCAAATAATATAACTCATTATTTTAAATTGATGCCAACTTAACACTGATTACAGAAACAAATGATATAACAAACAAAGAGAAAACTAATAAACTGTTTGCCAGTAAATTAGAAAATCTAAAACACAGACAAATTCCTAGACATATACAACCTACCAACATTGTACCATAAAGAAATCCAAAACCTATACAGACCAATAACAAGTAATGAGATTGAAGCCATAAGAGAAGTCTCCTCCTGCAAAAACCCAGGACCTAATGGCTTCAATGCTGAATTCTACAAAACATTTAAAGAACTAATACCAATCATACATAAACTATTTAAAAAAACAAAATGGGAAGAGAGAATACTCCAAACTTATTCTACAAGGCCAGTGTTACTCTGATACAAAACCACACAACACATCAAAAAGTGAAAATTATACACCAATATTCATGATGAACATTGATGCAGAAATCCTTAACAAAATAATACCAAACCAAATTCAACAACACATTTAAAAAATATCATTCATTGTTACCAAGTGGGATTAATGCCAAATATGCATCGATGGTTTAACATATGCAAATCAATAATCTGATACACCATCTCAACAAACTGAAGAACAAAAACAATATGATTACTTCAATGAAATGAAATGCTAAAAATTATTTGATAAAATTCAATATCCCTTTATAAAAAACCTCAACAAATATACATAGAAGGAACATATGTCAACATAATAAAAGCCATATATGGCAGTCCCACAGCTAGTATCATATTCAAAAGGGAAGAACTGAAAGCTTTCCTCTAATATCTGGAACAATACAAGGATGTCCACCTTAACAACTATTACTTGACAGAATCCTGAGAGTTCTAGGTAGGGCAATAAGACAAGGGAATTAAATAAAGGGCATCCAAATTGGAAAGAAAAAAAGTCAACATAGGCTTTTTTGCAGATTACATAATCTTATGTTTGGATAACCCTAAAGGCTCCACTAAAAAACTATTTGAATTGATAAACAAATTCCATAAGACCACAAAATAAAAGATCAGTTGCATTTCTGTATACCAACAGCAAACAATCTGCAAAAGAAATATAGAAAGTAACCCCATTTACAATAGCTACAAATAAAATTTCAATCGTTATGGAGAACAGTGTGGTGATTCCTCAAGGATCTAGAAATAGAAATTCCATTTGACCCAGCAATTCCATTACTGGGTATATACCCAAAGGATCATAAATTGTTCTATTTTAAAGACACATGCACATATATGTTTGTTGCAGTGCTTTTTACAATAGCAAAGACTTGGAACCAACCCAAATGTCCATCAGTGATAGACTGGACAAAGAAAATTTGGCACATATACACCATGGAATACCATGCAGCCATAAAAATGACAAGTGTGTGTCCTTTGAAAAGACATGGATGAATCTAGAAACCATCAGTTTCAGCAAACTGACACAAGAACCACAAGAACAGAAAACTAAACACTACATGTTTTCACTCATAGGCAGGTGATGAACAATGAGAACACCTGGGCACAGGGAAGAGAACAACACTTACTGGGGTAGGTGGGGGGATGGAGGGGAGGGGAGTGGAAAGGAGGAATAGTGGCAGGTAGGGAGGATGGGGAGGGTTAACACTGGGAGAAATGCCTGATGTAGGCGACATGGGGGATGGAGACAGCAAGCCACAATGGCATGTATGTACCAATGTAACAATCCTGCAGGATGCAGGATGTGCACATGTATCCCAGAGTCCAAAGTGCAATTTAAAAAAATGAAAAAAATTGAAAGAGCTCTAGAATAAAAATTATAAATGCTGATGTGAGAAATTGAAAAGGACATACAAAAAATGGAAAGATTCCATGTTTATGGATTGGAAGAATCAGTATTGCTAAAATATCCATTCTACTCAAAGCAATCTTCAGATTCAATGCAGTCTCTATTAAAATACCAGTGACATTCTTCACAGAAATAGAAGAAAACAATACAGAAAAAAACAAAGACAGAAAGCCAAAGCTATTCTGAACAAAACTTGAGGAATCACAATCACATTACCTGACTTCAAATTATACTACAGAGTTATAGTGACCAAAACAGCATGGTACTGGCATAAAAATAGACACATAGGCCAAAGGAACAGAATAGAGAACCAAGAAAGTAATCTATACATTTACTGTGAGCTCATTTTCAACAAAGATGCCAAGAACATACATTGAGGAATGAACATTATCTTCAATAAATGTTGTTAATTAATAAATGTTGGAAAACTAGATATCCATAAGGCAGAAGGATGAAACTAACCCCTATCTCTCACCATATGCAGAAGTCAAATAAGAATGAATTAAAGATTTACATGTAAGACCTCAAACTATAAAACTACTATGAGAAAACTTTAGGGAAGTTCTAGGACACTGAAATGGGCAAAGATTTCTTGAGTAATATCTCACAAACACTGGCAACCAAAGCAAAAATCGACAAACGGGATCACATCAAGTTTAAAAGCTTTACATAGCAAAAGAAACAATAACTAAACTTAAGAAACAACCCACAGAGTGGGAGAAAATACTTGCAAACCACCCTTCTAACAAGAGATTTATAACCAGTTTAGCTAAGGAGCTCAAACTACCCTATAAGAAAAAACTAATAATCTAATTGAAAAATTGTGGAAAGATATGAATAGACATTTCTGAAAAAAGACATACAAATGGCAAACAGGTATATGAAAAAGTACTCAACATCACTGATCATCAGAGAAATGTATATCAAAACTACAATACAATGTCTCACCCCAGTTAAAATGGCTTTAATCCAAATGACAAGCAATAACAAATGCTGAAGAGGATGTGGAGAAAAGGGAGGCCTTCTAAACTGTGGGTAATTTAATATAATCACTATGGAGAACAGTTTGGAAGTTCTTCAGTAAATTAAAAATAGAGCTACCATATAATCCAGCAATTCCACTGCTAGATATATACCAAAAAGAAAGGAAATCAGTATATTGAAGAGAGACAGATATCTGCTTCGCATGTTTATTGCAACACTATTCACAATAAGCAAGATTTGGAACCAAGTTTTTGTCTATCTACAGATGAATGGGTAAAGAAAATATGGTACATACACACAATGTCATACTACGAACCATAAAAAAATGAGATTCTCTCACTTGTAACAAACAACATGGATGGAACTGGAGACAAGCTTTGCCTAATATCCTTATTTGTGGGAGTTAAAAAATTAAAGGAATTGAACTCATGGAGATGGAGAGTAGAACGAAGGTTACCAGAGGCTGGGAAGGTTAGTAGCAGGATGTGGGGAAGGTGGAGATACTTAATGGTACAAAAAATATAGTTCGAGAGAATGAAAAATATCTAGTATTTGGTAGCACAACAGGGTGACTATAGTCAACAATAATTTATGGTACATTTTAAAATCACTAAAAGAGTATAATTAGATTGCTTTTAACACAAAGAAAGGATAAATGCTTGAGGTGATGGATATTTTATTTACTCTTATGTATTTATTACACAGTATATGCCTGTATCAAACTACTTTATATATCCCATAATATATACACCTACTACATACCCATAGAAATTAAAATGTTTTTAAAATTATAATTCAGTTTTTTTAAAAACATTTTTTCTAAATTATTTTAATACAACAGTATTTTCCTGATGACATTCACTAGACAAGAAAATTATACAGCTTAAACAGTTAAGAGGTGTTTGGGAAGATTTGCATTGTATTCCCCAGCTATATCTATCTATCTATCCATCTATCTATGTATCTATCATCTATCTAGCTCTCTAGCTAGCTATCATCTAGCTAGCTATCATCTGTCTATTTATCTCTATAGAGATGTTTCTATATACATGTATTAGTAACTATAATTTCAACAAGATCTTCCTTCTTATCCCTTTGTTCATTACTCTAACATGCCTCCAAGGCAACATATAATAAAAAGGAGAGAGAATGATTTAATGATTTCTACTATTTCTACATATTTTCTTTATATTACAGGATGTAATAAGAACTTCAATAATAGTACTTAAATTATTCATCAAGAAAGGTAATAATTTATCTGTCTTTTCAAAACTCATTTGGTTGTGTTCTCTTAGTGTCCATATGAATACATAACTTTTAAAAATTATTTTAGTATAAATATAATTTTAACATCATTTTAAAGTTTTTGGTTTTTAGTCTATTTTGTGTTTCAATATCATCTCAGTATGAGTACATTTTATGGGTCATGCAATATTCTATTTTAAATATTTCCTTATTGATCTTAACTTGCACCCACTTGGCATATGTAATTATATGACAGTGAAAAAGTGGCACCTGAGTATCTTTGAATAAGCATCTTTATGTGCAGAGACATTTTTGTCTTTTGGAGTATTTTAAATATTCTTTTAGAGATTTTTTTTTTTTTTTGAGACAAAGTCTTGCTCTGTCACCAGGCACCAGGCTGGAGTGCAGTGGCTTGATCTCGGCTCACTGCAACCTCCACCTCCTGGGTTCAAGCAATTCTCCTGCCTCAGCCTCCTGAGTAGCTGGGACTACAGGCACGCACCACCACGCTCAGTTAATTTTTGTATTTTTTTTAGTAGAGACTGGGTTTCACCATGCTGGCCAGGATGGTCTCAATCTCCTGACCTTGTGATCCACTCACCTTGGCCTCCCAAAGCGCTGGGATTACAGGCGTGAGCCACCACGCTCGGCCTAGAATTTTTTGCTATAATACAAGTGGCATGATACTTAACACAACAGTCTAATCCATTCAGTAATATGGGAAATTTGAACCTATTTTTTGCCATTTATACTTAGCTCTAGATGCATATTTTATTAATTCTTTTCTGAGTATTTTCAGAAGTATTAGCCTTTTCAAAGAAAATAATATTTATTCAGATCTAGCAATTTTTAAGAGAACTGCTATATTTCAATGCATGAGTTCCTATTAACCAATCTTTTAGATTAAATATTCTAATTCTACAATAACTATGTCTACTGACCCAACTACTTAAACACAGCCTTATTTCTCCAAGACAATGTGCTTTTAATAAGAACCCTGAAATAAAAATATATTCTCATTTCTTTTGTTACTTGGGGAGAAACATTGGAATAACTAAGAAAGTTAATTATGAAAAATGACTTCTGTGAAACAGCGGCCACTACTTTTCATGAAGATAATGTGACATTTTAAAAGCAGCCCAATATATAGGTTGTAGAATCAAGGGTCCCAGAGGAAAAATTATGATAATCAAGTACACTAATTTTTTAAATGGAATTCAGTTATCTTCCTTCTAATTAACATGGGAACTACCGTACAGTATGGAATCAAGTCATAAATCACATCAATATTAAAGAAGGCCTTTGTCATCTACTGAACTGAATATTATTTTGGGGTTAAAAGAATTATAACTCTGTCAACAGAGTTCACAATAATGAGGTGCAAACTTCTGAAGTATTTTGCTCTACTTGATCAATATAGATAGTTTTCATGATCATTTATGAAGGTGACGATCACTCATCAAAGACAACGTCTGACTCAAATGAATGATTCCCCTTTCTGTCATTATAAATTCACCGAATAATTGTCAATATTTTCCTTCACCTGAAGCTTGATAAATCCATCCACCTTCCAGATATCTGCATGGACTTTTCAAGTTTGATTTCTATTTTCAAAGCTATTAAACGTTAACTTTTAACAGCCATTACGATTAGAGCTAGTGTTACCTCCCACACTGCTGGTTGAAATTTAACACCTGACATAGGACTTAATATCTTGGCATAAGTGTGAAAACTATTTTGTATGTAATTACAGAATTAAAACTTTACTGTAAAAGCTCAGCTAAGGTAGCTAATCAAGCTACAGTACATGTCAGTAATTAGCTTAAATTTTAGTGCTTCCAGAAATAAATAGCAGATTTATTATAGTAGCACACATTTGGCATTGTGTAGGTTCTCTTCGACTTTAAAATGAACTCCAAAACAGTCATATCTGCTTTTTCCAATCAGGAACCAGCCTGCTACTACAAGGTGAGTAGGTAGGTGATCATTCTTGAGTAGGTAGACCTTGTGATTCACGTTAAAAAAAAATAACCCTGGGTCCTCCCCATGGTGTTGTGTGTAAGAATGAAAGCAAGAGATACTTTGGTGCCTAGATTTTCACTTTGAATCTTCAAAGAATATTTGAGCTGTCACAGACGTGTTTTCACTTTTGCATCAAAAGTCTACAAGCCCACATTCCCAAACTATGAATGTTCTGAGTCACTTCCTCATAAAGGGAAATTGAATCAAGACTAGTATCAGTGAGAACAAAATAGAATCATCATCCTATAGCTTAGATAACAAACATTTCCGTTTTTTTAATCCTTTTTCTCATCTTTCTCTCTTTGCCCTTTTAAATTTTTGTTTTGTTTTGTTTTGTTTGAGACAATATTGCTGTGTTGCCCAGGCTGGAGTGCCACGGTGTGATCTCGGCTCACTGCAACCTCTGCCTCCCTGGTTTAAACAATTGGCTTACCTCAGCCTCCAAAGTAGCTGGGACTACAGGCATGCACCACCACACCCAGCTAATTTTTGTATTTTTAGTAGAGGTGGGGATTTTACTATGTTGATCAGGCTGGTTTTAAACTCCTGGTCTCAAGTAATCTACCCAACGCAGCCTCCCAAAGTGCCAGGATTTGGAGTTTGAGCCTCTGCACTTGGCCTCCATTTTGAATTATTCCTAATGTCTGGATTCAAACTGTGATTGCACTGCTCTTTAGTCAATTGCAGAATTCCTCTATACCTTAGTTTTCCCATCTGGAAAGGGACCATAAAAAATATATTGACTTCACAAATTGTTGTGAGTTAATATGCAAATAACTTAAAACAGTGTCTGGCACATACCATGCCATATAACTGATATGATTATTGTTACATAGCATTTTCAGTAAAATTCCATTTGTGGCTCTCCTTTTATTTAGCACTGGAGAGTATAATAAGAATCAACTTATGGAAGAATTTCTAAGATGAAAGAATTTCTAGTCCCTGAAATGTTGGTCATGAAGGTAGTTTTAGAAGAAATATTACTTAAAAGGGTTGCTTTCTCCTAAGTACAAATCCATTGCAGGCCTGAGGTGAAAAAAAAAAATTGCAGAAATAGCATTTTCACAGACAAGGAAGACATGACTTAGTAAATCACTAATTTCGTTCTCTCAGAACATCCTAGCGGTATAGGCATCATATTAAACCTACATCAAAATGTGTCTATTTAATGAGAGAGATCAAACGTCTTAATTTTCAGATTGCTTTTTGACAGGATATTTACTTGAACCACCACCTACCATAGAGGTTTTAAACCGGTGTTTCTGCTCCTCTGTTGTACCACAGTTCTCTTAAAGGTGAACTATCAATTTTTTTTAACCAATTTACAAAACACTGGAGATGATAAGAGAATAACAAATTGTATGTGAGTGTGAGTTTGTGTGTGTGTGTGTGTGTGAGTGTGTGTGTGTCTGTGTGTGTGTGATGGAAATATCAGGCACAGGGCAGAGGAGGAGGGTATAATTAGTTGGTAGTAAGAATTGTAAGTGCACTGAAACACTAAGTCTGTTGCAAAACTGTCTTTTTTTAAGAGCAGGCAAGAACATTGCCTTGTGAATATATAAGTGCAGTTAACAGTTCTGCTCAAATGCAGTATGGTCCTAAAAGGCCCCAGAGTGAGTAGTAAGTAAACAGAGATGCTTTTAAAGACAATGTGAAACACTGTTTTACTGTGGTTGTTATCTCTTGGCAATTATGCTGACATGTTTTAGTGTTGCTTTGAGTTCTTTTTTAAATTCCATCAAGAATGGGAAGTAAGGCTCCAGTGTTCAAAGAGCACTGCTAACATCAAAGGGTCAAGAATCCTGGCTATATCAGGAAACAAACACACACATGTGTGTGCATATGCACACTCATTAAACTTTGAGTCAGACTTGTCTTCCAACTGAAACAACTGGATTTGTGCACTCAGGCATGACACTAGATCTCTGTAAGCTGAAGCATGATTATCAATAAGAAACACGATACCTCCCAGATAGCAAAATCTTTTGAAATAAAATAAATGAGACATTGCATGTAGAAGAGGTTTGTAGATAGCACACAAATTTAAAAAGAAAAGATTCCCAAAGATCTTAAAACAGAACTCTGCGAGAGTGAGATATAAAATGGATTTTTGTGGGAGAACACATGGACACATAGAGGAAAATAACACAGCCTGGAGCCTTTTGGAGTGTGGAGGGTGAGGGGAGGGAGAGAATCAAGAAAAACAATTAATGAGTAGTAGGCTAAATATCTGGGTGATGAAATAATCTATACAAGTTTGCCTATGTTACAAACCTGTACTTGTACCCCTGAACTTATTATGAAAGTTAAAAAAAAAATGTTCAGAGTATAAGGTTTTAATGGTAAAGAGAGGGCATTAGGGCCTGCTCAATCACCATATTCAAAGCAAACAGGGAGCAGTCAAGGAAGCCAAATATTTGGTTGTCTGAGTCTCAATTTTATCAAAAGCTGACTGTCAATAGGTCCAGCCCGTGAGCTATTGCAGAGGGGGTAAAAGCTACAGGGAAATATGTGTACCCTGACTAAAGGACAGTTGTTCCATGTCCTCTCTGGGGAGATACGACCAACTGCATCAAATTAGGTGATTGACCAATCTTCTATTTAAAATAGAATTTCCTATACATGAATAAACAAGAATAGGCAATGGATTATTTAAATGAACTTTGAGAGCATTTATGGCTTAGATCAATGCCAGCTATTTTTTTAATCAATGTTTACTCTCTTTCTAAAGGTACCTGTTAGTACGTATACAAACAGCTCTAAGGGAAAAAGCTATGTTGCTTTACTTCTGCTTTCCTAATGAAAATGTAAGCACTTTACAAAGAAAATAATTTCTACATACATGAGAGCAGATAGTAGAAACCCACAAAGAAAAAATATAGCACTGATAAGGTTTTTATTTTTTTCAATCTCTTTCACCTGGTTATTCTAAACCACTCTCATTAGAGATGAAAATGTTGGAAAAACCTAAACTTGTGTCATTTTTTGAATGATGTCTTGTAAAGTGATCCTGATAATGTAAGTTTTATGTCTCTAAAAAATTATTTTAATTATTTCAGTTGGAATAGTTTGGGATGTTAAAAGAAAAACTTCAGCCGAATTAAATTTAAAGGAGTTTAATTGAGCAATGAAGGATTCGCAATTGGGTAGCCTCCTGAGCCAGAATAGGCTCTGAGACACCACACAGCCATGTGGTAGAAGATGATCTATGGAAAGAAGAAGGAAAGTGATGTACAGAAAATGGAAATGAGATACAGAAACAGCTGGATTTGTTATGGGTTGATGTTTCTTATTTGAACACGATTTGAACAGTTGGTTACATTTGATTGGCCAAAACAACTTGGAGATTAGCACAAGTGTAGGCTATAGGTCTGGTTACACCTTGACTTATTATAGTTCATTATATACAGAGAAACCTTTAGGCCTAACTTAAATAAGGAAGGAGGTAGCTTTAGGCTAAACTTGATTTAACAATTCCCCCACTTTTGGTCATCTTCGCAATTTTGAGAGATTGACCAAAACTTTGGACATTGATGTTACTATCACTACCATAAATGTACTTATTTGGCCTTGAAACCCACTGGGAAATAGCAAAATAGTGGGTTTTGAAAAGTGGGAATAAGAATTTCAGGGTTTTTTTTTAAGGGTTAAAAGAGAAGGTACCTCTTTATGCTGCACTGTTCTGTTTACAGGAGAAAAAACCAAAAACTGGTCTCTTCTAGGATCTATTTGTTTCTTTAAAGTCTTAGTTTGATTATGTCACATTTAGCATAAGTGATTCCATTTTGGTTTGGTCTTGTCTGTTAAGACCTAGTGCATGAGCTACCTCTCCCATAATTTTGTTTAAAAATTCCCTTCTTTTGGTCAGGATCTCACTTAGGTGAGAGTGTGACCAAAGCCTAGGGCCATAAGGCAACTCTCAGTTACCATCATTTTGGGTTTCCAGTCTCATCACATCGAATGATGTGGTTATGGTTATCCATTTGTAGGTTATGGTGTCCTCATGGTCACACATTTCTGCCAGTTCCTTGTCATTCTGGTTGAGGAGATACCACTTTACATTCTAGAGATGGCTACATGCAAACATTTAAAACTTTTGAGAGAATACAGTGTGCCAGGAAAACTATTATGACTATCAGGGGAATACCAAGAGTTTGGAGTATGCTTCTTACCCAGGGTCCCCATAAACTAAACCACCTAAAATTAAAGCAATCAAAGAATGAGCTAAAGAGTCCACTCACTTAACTCAGCAGTCTCTTTGTTTATCTTCTGTAACTGAACATCTATAATCTACATTTGATGTATTTCCCGTAGGCCACAAGCACCAACAGCTGCTCAGATACGTCTCTGTTTATCCAGTATGTAATCCAGAGCAATTCCGTTTCACAAGATAATTTAAAGTCTGTTGTGTAAACACAGCCTTTACAGTGGAATCTGCAATACAGCCTATTATGAGGGATACATTTCTAATTACTGACTTTTTTTACTCCAAACTATGAAAGAAAAGGACCTAACAAATGATGCCTTTCTAGAAGAGTGAAGGCACACTGGCAATCTTCTCTTTAACCCATGATGTGGGTTAAGATGGGTAAACCAATGTTTTGTTTCTTTTTTGTTGCTGTTGTTGTTGTTGTTATACTTTAAGTTCTGGAGTACATGTGCAGAGTGTGTAGGGATGTTACTTAGGTATACATATGCTATAGTGGTTTGCTGCACCCATCAACCCGTCATCTACATTAGGTATTTCTCCTAATGCTATCCCCCAGCCAGACCCCAAGCCCTGACAGGCCCCAGTGTGTGATGTTCCCCTCCCTATGTCCATGTGTTCTCATTGTTCAACTCCCACTTATGAGTGAGAACATGCAGTGGTTGGTTTTTTTGTTCTTGTGCGTCAGTTTGCTGAGAATGGTGGTTTCCAGCTTCATCCATATCCCTGTAAAGGACATGAACTCATCCATTTGTATGGCTGCATAGTATTCCATGGTGTATATGTGCCAAATTTGCTTTATCCAGTC
>CAUYQU010017429.1:0-23844 GCA_963574635.1 Cheracebus regulus | reverse complement strand
ATTATTTGCCTTTAATATGTCTAACAACAATAATCATCAGCTAACATTTACTGAGTACTTACTATGAGTCAGGCTCTATTTTAGATGTGTTGACCCATTTAACCTAACAATAATTCTAAGAAGGCAGATGATACTCATGTTGATACTCATGTTATATACGAATAGACAGAGAGCAGTTAAGTAACTCACTCATAGAACTAATAAGCTGCAGCTGGGCATGGTGGCTCACACATGTAATCCCAGCAATTTGGGAGGCCGAGGTGGGTGGATCACCTGAGGTCAGGAGTTCAAGACCAGCCTGGCCAACATGGTGAAACACCATCTCCACTAAAAATATAAAAATAAGCTGGGTGTGGTGGCATGCACCTATAATCCCAGCTACTCAGGAGGCTGAGGCAGAAGAACTGCTTGAACCTGGGAGGCGGAGGTTGCAGTGAGCTGAGATCACGCCACTGCACTGCAGCCTAGGTGACAGGGCAAGATTCTGTCTCAAAAATAAAAATAAAAATAAAAATAACTAATAAGCTGCAAAGCAAAGATTGGAACCTAGGTAGAACTAATATGCTGCAAAGTAAAGATTAGAACCTAGGCAGTCTGGCCCCAGAATCTCTGGCTCTTAATACTCTGCTATACTGCTTCTTAGGCCTACAACGACTCAATTCTAAAGATGAACTTTATAGGTTAGCTATTTTTCTGAATTACTTCTAAATACGGAAATATAAAGTCTTGATTAAAGTAAAGCTCAATCAAGCAAATTTCCATAATAAAATCATACCTTTCAATAACACTTAGCTTAGTCCTTTCAATTTAAGTCACTTTGTGAAAAATAGTTTTCTATTAAGATAGAATTTCTTAATAGAAAAATAGTTTTCTATTAAGACAGAATCATTAAAAACACAATGACAGCCAGGTGCAGTGGCTCATGCCTGTAATCTCAGCACTTTGGGAGGCGGAGGTGGGTGGATCACTTGAGGTCAGGAGTTCAAGACCAGCCTGGCTAACATGGTGAAACCCTGACTCCACAAAAAACACAAAAATTAGCTGGGTGGGGTGGTGTGTGCTTGTAATCCCAGCTACTTGGGAGGCTGAGGCAGGAGAATTGCTTGAACCTGGGAGGCAGAGGTTGCAGTGAGCTGAGATCATGCCACTGCACTCCAGCCTGGGTGACAGAACAAAACTCTGTCTCAAAAAACCCCACAGTGACTAGGTGGGTCTTCTGGAATGGCTGTATAAAGGAGCTGAGGGATATCTCTCCCCTGGAAAGACGTATATGTAGCTGGTCAAAAATGACAATCATTCAAACTCCTTGGAGACTGATCAAAGAGCTTACAACAAATTGAGAAGCATTTATTCAATAGAATCTACAGAAATTTGGTAAGAATAAGAGGCTGTAGCATTTGAGATAGGGACTGTATAGGGACTGCATGTGTCACCCAACAGCTCTTTTTTACCAAAGAACTGTTTTATGGAGTTCAGCAGCTAAGGGCAGATCAGCTCCTTGAGATGGAAGAGCTACTCAGGGTGGATCTGGCAGTGAATAAACATTGGCAGATCCCATTTTCCATGGCTCCAGGCTGTGGAAGGCCTATATTGAGCAAGCGGCAGAAGCTGATGGCAGCAGCCATTTCCCCACCCTAAACTCCAGCTAAAAGCAGAGGAATGAGGTGAGGAAGCTAGTAAAAAGTGTAGTCCCCTCTTCCTACACAGCTCTGTCTTGCCGAGAGAGCTACAGAGGTGGGCTTGGCAGCTGAGTAGCAGCACCCATCTCCTTCAGTTTCCTAGGGTGAAAGAACTATTCTTAGTACATTCAGCACCTGGTGAACACTGACAGTTATCATGCTCCCTGGTTTTGGGCTGTGGAAGATCCATACTGAATAGCAGCAGAGGCAAAAGGAGGCACAGTTCATGCTTCCTCCTCCCCAGCAACACAAAGACCCTGATTCAGAGGGAGGATCTGGGTGAAACAGCCAATGAGGAGTGAGTTCTCTATTTTCCCCAGCTCCTGCTCACAGTGCAGAGATTCTGCTCAGGGAAGAGTATAGTAAATCTCAAAGACTAGAGAACCTTGTCCCTGACAAGGGACCCAACTTTGATTGGATCAGACCATGGAGCAATTTATACCACAGGGCAGTGTCAAAAAGAAGGGAGCAATCAGCTATTGACTGGTTAAGTGTAACACCAAAAGAGGTAGTAGAGAAATGGATGGATAAGAACCACACCTGTCTTGGAGAGGGACATCAGAGGTTGCACTGAACTAGTCCAGCAAGTTGCTAAAAAAGAACAAGCCCTGGAGTGGAGGAAGGTGTCAGTATCCACAGTTGCTATAACAAAATGTTAGGAGACATGCACAAAACAGAAAAGTGTGACCTTTACAAAAGAGGGGGAAAAAAAAGCAGAAAATTGAAACTGACTTTGAGGGAGCCCAGATGTTGGAATTAGCAGAAAAGACTTCAAAGCAGCTATTATAAATACTCTCAGCTGGTGACTAAGAGCAGCAGGAATACTTAAGCCAGCTAATTCCTGTGAGATATGGGTCTCTGATGGCCAACTTTGGCTCAAGGACTCCCAGTAGGCCTTGCCAAAACATCCTTGAAACTGCACCTTAGTCAAATAATTTTCCTACCCAATCCTCCTTCTTTTCTTCCTTTTCTCCTCCAACAGGGTCAGAGCTGCATAACCTGTGATGACTATCTCAGCCTCCTCCAGCTCCTTACCCATTCATTTTCACTCTCAATAAATTTCTTGCACATCGAATCCCTCCTTGATGTCTTTTTGTAGAACCTGAACACACCAAGCTTTCAATAAGGCAAGCCAGTGAAGCACGCTGATATGTCTCTCAAAACGTCCCCAAGAAAGGTTTAGGAATAGGAAGCACCAGTTATCTTTTGAGGGCAGGATTACATGGTGGAGCAGATAATAAGAGGACTGGCTGAAACTTTATAGGAGCGGTATGACCCTGGATATCTTTGACCAAGCAAATTATCCTCCCCCACTTTTTGGAGACTTTGGACACCAGACCCCTAGCTCATGTCAAACTGAAGTGCTGTACTTAAACAAGAAGATTAACAGGAAAGTTCCATGTATTAAACATGCTAAAATAAAGACCCTCAGCATTGATTCTCAGAACCACTGCAGTTAGACTTAGATGCCCCATGTACTCTTCCTCCCCCAATACACATACCCCTAGCCCAAGGCAGAAGATCAGAAGATTCTTCAGTCAAACTGACCAGCTTAAGAACAAAAGATCTACAGATAACAGATAAGGCTTTCAAAACATGGCCTAGTCCAAAACCATTGAGGACATAGGCATAGGCAAGGACTTCATGGCTAAAACACCAAAAGCAATGGCAACAAAAGCCAAAACAGACAAATGGGATCTAATTAAACTCTAGAGCTTCTGTACAGCAAAGGAAACAATCATTAGAGTGAACCGGCAACTAACATAATGGGGAAAAAATTTTTGCAATCTACCCATCTGACAAAGGGCTAATATCCAGAATCTACAAAGAACCAAAACAGATTTACAAGAAAAAAACAAATGAACCCATTCAAGAGTGGGTGAAGGATATGAACACACACTTTAGAAAAGAAGACATCGATGAGGTCAACAATCATATGAAAAAATGCTCATCATCACTGGTCATTAGAAAAATGCAAATCAAAACCACATTGAGATACCATCTTACACCAGTTAGAATGGCGATCATTAAAAAATCTGGAGACAACAGATGCTGGAGAGGATGTGGAGAAATAGGAACGCTTTTACACCGTTGGTGGGAGTGTAAATTAGTTCAATCATTGTGGAAGACCGTGTGGCAATTCCTCAAGGACCTAGAAATAGAAATACCATTTGACCCAGCAATTCTATTACTTGGTATATACCCAAAGAATTATAAATTGTTCTATTATAAGGACACACGCACACGAATGTTCACTGAGGCACTGTTTACAATAGCAAAGACCTGGAACCAACCTAAATGTCCATCATCGATAGACTGGATAAAGAAAATGTGGCACATATACACCATGGAATACTATGCAGCCATAAAAAATGATGAGTTCGTGTCCTTCATAGGGACATGGATGAATCTGGAAACAATCATTCTCAGCAAACTGACACAAGAACAGAAAACCAAACACCATATGTTATCACTCATAGGCGGGTGTTGAACAATTAGAACACGTAGACACAGGGAGGGGAGCATCACACACTGTGGCCAGTAGGGGGTGGCTAGGGGAGGGATGGGGGGTTGGGGAGGATAGGGAGGAATAATGAGGGGAGAAATACCAGGTATAGGTGATGGGGGGGATGAAGGCAACAAACCACCTTGCTACGTATGTACCTATGCAACAATCCTGCATGATCTGCACATGTACCCCAGAACCTAAATTACAATAAAAATAAAAATAAAAATAAATGGCCTAGTCTTTGCCTGATCACCAATAACAAATTTACCCATATACAAAGTGTTCCCAGGCACCTATTTAACACTTCCCTCTTAATATTTTTCTGAGGAAACTGCTTCCTGTATAAGGCAAAGAAAATTTCAAAAATATACTACTTTGAGATAGATAATAATGTGAAACCTATAAAGAGTATGAAACTATATAATAGTTTAAAAGAAAAACATTCAGAAAAAAGTCCTTGAAAATAAAAAATGAGAGCTAAACCAGGAGACTCAAACAGAAGCATTAGAAGATCAAGTTGAGGGAATCTCTCAAAGTACAGCAAAAAGATAAAGTAGGAGAAACAGGAAAGGAAAGGTTAGAGACAAAGCCCAATCTTATAAGCCCTTATATTATTTGAATAACAGCAACTCCTGAAAAGAAGAACAGAGAAACTGGAGAAAAGGATGTTATCTAAGAAATATTTTTTAAAATTTCTGAACTGAAGAACAATGAGTTTCCAGATTTAAAAATATTTCTAAGCACTGAGCATAACAACTTTTAAAAAGGCCCACAGTAAAGCAAATCATTGTGAAATTTTGGGGTATTGGGGTAAAGAGAGTATCATTAAAGCTTCTGGAGAAAAACAGCCAGGCACTGCTCTAAGTGCTTTACATACATTATTCAATTAATCCTCTCAATAACTGTAAAGGCAGGTAAGATACTATGCCTGATTTTTAGATGAGGAAACTTAAGCACAGAAGGGTTATGTGATGTGCTGATGTCACACACAGCTGGTTAAGTATGATATGAACCCAAGCACTCTGGTTGCATTGTACAACCTTTTATCATATGCTATATATTTTCAAAATTGTGACCTAGAATTCTACACCCAGCCAAATTATCAATCAAATTATAGAGTAATATAAAGACATTCTCAGCTACCTCAAAAAAGCACCTCTTCTCAGAAAATTACTAGAGGGCATACTTTATAAAAATGAAGAAGGAAGCCAAAACAACAACAACAACAACAAAACAAGAAACCTAGGGAACAAAGACTCTAGCACAGATGAAAAGCAAAAGGAATTCTCATGATGAGCCCAGTAGGCCAGGACAGCAACCAACTTAGAATGAAAGAGATGAAAGGCTCACAGGGAAGGGGGCTCCCTATCACCAAGAAAGACAATGAATGTGATAAATTATCCAGTGGGGTTGAATGTACTGAGGAAAGTTACACAGTTTAGTGGGACAGCCTAGGGGTAAATTAGCAATAATACATTAAAAAACTATGCAATCAGGCAGGGCATGGTGGCCCACGCTTGCAATCCCAGCAATTTGGGAGGCCAAGGCAGCTGGATCATGAGGTCAGGAGTTTGAGACCAGCCTGGCCAACATAGAGAAATCCCGTCTCTACTAAAAATACAAAAAAAAATTAGCCGGGTGTGGTGACATGCTCCTGTAATCCCAGCTACTTGGGAAGCTGAGGCAGGAGAATCGCTTGAACCTGGGAGGTGGAGGCTGCAGTGAGCCAAGATCATGCCACTGCACTCCAGTCTGGGTGACAGAGTGAGACTCTGTCTTAAAACAACAACAACAACAAGAACAAAAAATAAAACAACAAAAAAAGCTAAGCAATCAAAGAAATGAGTCAATGATTCACCCCAGATATAACAATAAATTATACAAGAAATACGATCATATTATACGAATGACTGAAATTCGAGTATTATAAAAATGGAGATGGGAAATAAGTAGGGACCAGGAAGTGGAGTGGGAGGGGAGCAACATAAAAGAGCTACATCTTTCATATCAGAAAAGCAGTAACTGATGATATCTGAAACTATGAAATCAAGAAATAGTAATATAAATATACGTTGTTAGTTACACAACAAGAAAAATGCTTAAAGTGGTTGAGTTGGAACAAATTAGGACAGAAACTGCTTTTTTATTGTTAGAAGTAGCTTTTAAAACCATGTGCTTACAGTACTTAGATAAAAGTAAAACCCAACCATATAAAGAACCAGAATAGAATTTTCTATATGGTCCATTAAAAAGCATACATTTATGATGATTGGCCAGGCACAGTGCCTCATGCCTGCAATCCTAGCACTTTGGGAGGCTGAGGTGGGCAGATCATTTGAGATCAGGAGTACAAGACCAGCCTGGTCAACATGGTGAAACCCTGTCTCTACTAAAGATACAAAAATTAGCCAGGTGTGGTGGCGCGCACCTGTGGTCCCAGCTACTTGGGAGGCTGAGGTACTAGAACTGCTTGAACCTGGGAGGTGGAGGTTACAGTGAGCCAAGATCATGCCACTACACTCCAGTCTGGGGACAAAGGAAGACTACCTTAAAAACAACCAACCAACCCTCAATTGGTCATACTCTCCCAAGAATTCCCCATGACGTATCGAGCTCTGAAATTGTTGGGGCTGGGTTAAAACATTTTCTTACATATGTGCCACCATCTGCATAGTTATTTACATGCCCATACATAGAGACACACATATTAAAATAAGAAAGCAAAAAAAAAAAAAAACCTTAAATCATGAAAGACAGAAAGAAAAGAGAGCGAGCACAACTGTGAACTGGTGCCCTTAGAAACTCCATCTTTGTCACTAAAACTACTAAGGTCACACCAGGGACAGGCTTGCTTTTAGTTCAACACGGGTCCTGGCTCTCTTCTTTTTTGAGAAGGGTTATTTTACATATTACATATTATAAAGCTCCTTGTTGAGGGTAACAATGCTGATTTAATTTGCTGGGGCTGCAAAAGCATATCACCACCAACAAAAGCAAGCAATTTCTAACTGTTTTATTTCTTGTTTAAGCTTCATTTATTTAGTCAATTTAGTGTTTGTTCTCTATAATCCTAAAAAAAGAACCCTTTTGTTAAAATAGACATTTAAGCATTATCTAACGGTAGTAATACTCATTCAGGTCTGGGATACTCAAATAAATACAAGGCTCTGTACTGCAGACTGAGGGCTTTCCTACTTTAACATAAGCACTCATTTTATACTGTTCCAGTTCATAAGGAGCTTGACGCACTGTTAATGGAGTACTAAAAAACACAATTAAAATGGCCTTTTCTTATTTTATTTCTGGTTAATAAGAATGTTCAAACAGACCACTGGAAATAACTCCCTTTTAAAATTCTCAATTTTGCCCATTTTTATCCTTTGTTTTAAAAAATATAGCATGGCTCTCATTAATGTCATTAGTTGTGATGCCTGCTGAGAGAAAATGCTGACTTAGTGAACATGGAATCAATTTTCTGAATTAAAAAAGGTTTTTGTGAGGCTACTTCAGGAATAGTATTTATTTTCTCAGATGCGTTCATTGTAGGAAATGCTTTAAGTAGTGCAGCAGGTGCTAGATTACCACATCTACATTCATGTAGTAAAATCATATTAAACTTCTTGAACATGTTCCTTCACTGCTTTTCAGCCATTTAACCTTACTGCAACCTACAATTGTATGAGGAAGCATATAAAGACCTGAGAAATTTCATTCTCTAGAAAAACTAGACAAGTAACATTTCCTAGGTTTATATTTGTGGATTTAGGGACAAGGGTTACGCTTGACTAAAGCCATACACGGAGTGTGAAAAGAAATTAGAAAACCTAGAGGGTAAGTGGGGAAAAGGAGAGGGAGAAAGGGAAGGAGGCATTATATGCAGAGTTCAAGAGCAACTAGGTCCAGGATGGAAGGGCCAGGAGTAGCCAAACAATAACATGAATAGGCTTCAGGGCCACTACTGGAGGACAGGCAAAGAAGAGGAAAACCCAAGGTGTAACCAAGAAGACTTTAAGGAGAGATACCCTATTCAAAGATGCAAAGTCAGACTCAGGACCCTGAGAGATGGAGTGCCCCTAGGAGCCAACACAGAGATAGGAATGACAATACCTAGCACAAATATGCCCACTCCTGTGACAAAGTACCATAGGTGAGCTGTTTTCAATAAGTCTAGGCTAGTACCTCCACAGCCCCAATGCTTAAGTCCTCAAAGAAAAGTTCAGCACCTTATGAGGTAGGGCTATTAAAGAAATAAGGAAAATTGAAGAAGAGTACAGAGAAGTGAGTGAGGTACAGAACAGGAACCTGTTACAATGATAATGATTGGAGTAATATTGGAAATAAAGAGGTGCTGAGCTTTTAAAAGAATGGTATAATTATAGTAATTCAGACTGCCTGGTATATTCTGACTTTAGAAGGATTAAAATTAACAGCAAATATTTAGAAATAGCATACATTCATATGATGTACTGCTCTGCCTCACACTTTACAATCATGTACCTAAATATTTTAAATTTTGGGATGTGCTCCTAGAATGCTTATAAATACTACTGAAATGACATTAAATATAATAGAAACAATAGATGGCAAAAAATTTTTACTCAGTGTTCTCTAAAAAGGAGATGGGCAAAAACAAAAATAATTACTACTGGATCAGCTACTGTAGATCAGGGAGAGGTACATGTTTTTAAAAGTATTTAAAAATTTTGTTTCTTGACGGTGAAGACTATATGTTGCTCATTTCTGTTTACCCTATGATACTATGCACTACCCTTGACAGATGACACACACAGTAGTCAGTAAATGTTTATCAAATGAGATTTTGAAAAATGTAAATACAGTGGAATATCCTGGAGTTTTAAAAAGAAAAAAGGACAATTTCAATATCATGCTGTTGAACGAACTCCAGAATATCTATTACTTAATAAAACAAGAAGATGTAGAATAGTGTGTAGAATATGTCAACTTGTATCCAAGAAAGAGTGAAACGTGTATGTATGTATATGTGTACATAAACACACACACATATAATATTTTGAATTTTAAAGAAAGGACAATGAGTATAAACTGAAAGCTAATGAAAATGATTACTTATGGAGGAGGGTGGGAACAGGGATAGAAAACATACTTCTTTGAATATACTTTTTTTTATGGCTTGCCTTTGGAACCATGTAAATGTTTTACACAATTATAAAAAATTAAATCACAATAAAAACACCCCAAAATCAAAATAAAACAATCTAAGAATATTGGAAGCTGGTGGCTAAACAAAAAAAGAGAATTATTTTAAGTAAATTTTTCTTAAAAATCTTTTTATTTTGAAATAATTTGAGACTGAGAACATCATTGACTGTTTTGCTTTTATAAACCTAGCCACCACTTTCCCAGTATTGTAATTCTGCTCCCATAGTACTTTATCAGTCTCAGACAACAACAACAACAACAACAACAACAACAACAACAACAACAACAACAGCAACACCCCACTTTAATGCAGAGTTACAATAAAAATGATAGTCAGTGACAAGGTTCCCAAAAGCTCTTAGATTTTCCAATTATATGCCAATATAAGAAAGATGCCATCAGAACCTACCCATAAATGCTGCTTAAAAGATGCCTGACTTGACCTTTTGAAGTAAGGAGCAGTGAAAATGTGACCCAAGAAAGACTGCTGTACAAAACCTGAAAATGGGTCCCTAAACCATTGCAATGCAGACTCTTATTACTGAAGGTGATTCCTTTATTGTCACAGCTGCCCATCCACTTCAAAGAAGCAAACTATGGTATCTTAGTCTGTTTTCTGCTGCTATAACAGAAACCCACAGACTGGGATATTTATAAACAACAGAGGTTTATTTGGCTCACTGTTCTGGAGTTTGAGGAGTTCAAGAGCATGGCATGAGCATCTGGTGAGGCTCATCCCATTGCAGAAGGGCAATCAAGCACAAGACACAGAAAATGGGCCCAAGCTCATTATTATTTTATCAGGAGCCCACTCCTGCAATAACGAGCCCACTCTCGTGATAACGGCAATCCACTCATGAGGGAGGATTCCTCATGACTGAATCACTTCTGTATATATGTATGTATGTACATATTCATGTGTGTATGTATTTGAGATGGAGTTTCGCTCTTGTTGTCCAGGCTGGAGTGCAGTGGTGCAATCTCAGCTCACTGCAACCTTTACCTCCTGGGTTCAAGTGATTCTCCTGCCTCAGCCTCTCAAGTAGCTGGGATTACAGGTGTCTGCCACCAAGCCCAGCTAATTTTTGTATTTTTAGTAGAGACAAGGTTTAACTATGTTATCCAGGCTGGTCTGAAACTCCTGACCTAAGGTGATCCACCTGCCTCAGCCTCCCAAAGTGCCAAGATTACAGGTGTGACCCACTGTGCCTGGCCAATTACCTCTTAAAGGCTCCAGCATTCAATACCATTAAAATGGCAATTAAATTTCAACATGAGTTTTGGCAGGGACATTCAAACCATAGTACATGGTGATGATAAGCAAGGCCTTGGCAGTTTGACAAGACTGAGTTTGATTCCAGGTTTTGCCATTTACTCGACTGATATGTGAGCTTGAAACAAATCACTTAACTGTTTTTAAGCTTTAGACCTTCTGTCTGTAAAATAGGCATAATATGGCACCTTTATAATAGGATTATAATGAAAACTGAGACACCTCTTAGCAAGGTGCCTCACACCACTGAAATGATAAACAAATGTTAGCTTTGTTGGACAATACTCTGTAATAGTCTGTCCCTATTTGAAAGTAATAGAATGAAGATTCTTTAAAATCACATTAAAACTCATGATAAGAACTTCTAACCATGAAAATTTTAATTGGAATAGGACTTTCTTTACCCACTGAACTAGAATATTGAATAAGATGTATGAAACAAATATTATCAGACATTGAGACAATAGACAGTAAAAGATTGTGATTCCTATGGAAAGGGAAATGAATGGAATGACTACTGAATGAGAGCCTGGCTTCTTCCTGGAAGCAATTTCCAGTATACAGCACAGGGAGGGGAAACAAAGCAGTGCATGCAGTATCACTGAGTAGAGAAGACAGAGATTATGGTTTGGGGAGGATGAAGGAGACAGAATGTTCAGGAGAGGGTACTGAAAAGAAGGGACCTAGGTATAGAAAAAGTGCCAACAATACTTTAATAATAATTTGTACTTGCATAACTTGAAACTCCATGAGGCTGGTCAAAAAGAGCAGGGAGATACTGGAGTTCTAAACAGACACAGTAGAGAGACCCAACTGAATGCTAAGGATAATTCACACTTAAGTAGTGAAGCTACATTAGGCACTAAAATAATAATGAAAATAATGGCTATTCTAGATCTATAGACTAATGAAGAAAGCAGTGAATTGTAAAATATAACCAAAAGAAAAACTAGTCAATACAAATAGACCTATAAATGATAGATACATAGGCATTACAAAGCAGGAATTTCAAAATGGCTCACAAATATGCTCAAGGATTTAAAAGAAAGCATGGACATAATGAGAAAAGAAATACAAAAAATAAATAGGAACAAAATGGAGCTTCTAGAATTAAAAAAAAATTGTCTTAAATGCAAAAGTTACTGGATGAACTAAATAGATTAGACAATGCATGAAAAAGTATGAAATTAAAATACAGAAGCTTAATGATACATGGGATAATATTAAGGGGTCTAACATACATGTAACTGGAGCCCTTTAAAGGAGAGGAGAGACAAATGGAGAAAAAAAATACCCCAAAGAAATAAAGTCAAAAAATTTTCAAATGTTATATAAACTAAAAGCCCATAGATATAAGAAGCTCAAAGAATTTCAAGCAAATTAAAATACAAATAAAAAAAGGCACTAAGGCATATTATCAACAAGTTGCATAAAACCAGTGATAAAAACAAAAATTTTTTTGAGACAGGAACTGGCACTATTGCCCAGTATGGAGTCCAGTGAAGTAATCTTGGCTCACTGCAACCTCTGCCTCCCGGGCTCAAGTGATCCTCCCACCTTAGCCCCCCAGGTAGCTGGGATTACAGGTGCACACCACCATGCCTGGCTTATTTTTGTATTTTTGTAGAGACAGGGTTTTGCCATGTTGCCCAGGCTGATCCTGAGCTCAATTGATTCACTCACCTCATCCTCCCAAACTGCTGGGATTACAGGCATAAGCCAATTTTTTTTTTTTTTTTTTGAGATGGAGTTTTGCTCTTGTTGCCCAGGCTCCAAGCAATGGAGTGCAATGGCACCTTCTTGGCTCACCGCAATCTCTGCCTCCCGGGTTCAAGTGATTCTCCTGCCTCAGCCTCCTGAGTAGCTGGAATTACAAGGCAGGCACCACCATGCCTAGCTAATTTTGTACTTTTGGTAGAGACGGGGTTTAACCATGTTGGTTAGGCTGGTCTCGAACTCCCGACCTCAGGTGATCCACCCACCTCAGTCTCCCAAAGTACTGAGGGTAGAGGCATGAGCCACCACACCTGGCCCAAAATTTTTAAATTCAGAAAAAAGGGGCCAGGCGCAGTGGCTCACGCCTGTAATCCCAACACTTTGGGAGGCTGAGGCAGGTGGATCACGAGGTCCGAAGTTCGACAGCCTGACCAACATGGTGAAACCCGGCCACTACTAAAAATACAAAAATTAGCTGGGTGTGGTGGTGCATGCCTGTAAGCTACTTAGGAGGCTGAGGCAGGAGAATTGCTTGAACCTGGGAGGCAGAGGTTGTGGTGAGCCAAGATCATGCCACTGCACTCCAGCCTAGGCAACAGGGGCGAAACTCCATCTCAAACAAACAAAAAAAAAAAATTCAGAAAAAAGGACACACTTCATAAAGGAAGAACAAAGAAAAAAAATCAGTTTGTGATAATAACATGGTCAACTCATCAGGAGGACATAATAATCCTAAATGTATAAGTATCTAATAAAAGAACTTCAAAATACATAAAAGACAAAATTGATAAAAGTATATGAACAGACAAATCCAAAATTATAATTGATAAAACAAGTAGGCAGAAAATCAATGAAGATATAGGAAAGTTGAACAATACTATTAACTAACTTGATCTTAGTCTCCGACTTAATAAACTAGAAGATGAGAAAATTAAAGTAAGATAAGCCCATGAAAGGAAAAGATAAAGACCAAAATTGAAATAAATAAAACAGGAAAAAGTAAATCAACAGAAAAAAATAAATGAAACAAAAAAACTAGTTCTTGAAATAGATCAATGAATTAATAAACATCTAGCCAGGTAGATCAGGAAAAAAAAAGGGGGCCGGGCACGGTGGCTCATGCCTATAATCCCCTCACTTTGGGAGGCCGAGGCGGGTGGATCACGAGGTCAAGAGATCGAGACCATCCCGGTCAACATGGTGAAAACCCGTCTCTACTAAAAATACAAAAAATTAGCTGGGCATGGTGGCACGTGCCTGTAGTCCCAGGTACTTTGGAGGCTGAGGCAGGAGAATTGCTTGAACCCAGGAGGTGGAGGTTGTGGTGAGCCGAGATCGCGCCATTGCACTCCAGCCTGGGTAACAAGAGTGAAACTCCATCTCAAAAAAAAAAAAAAAGGGGAAAAGACATGATCTAAAATATTAACAACAAAGAAAAGTAACATCACTAAAGGTTTTACAGATATACCAAGAATAATAAATGTTACAAACAACTCCATGCCAATAAATTTACCCACTTAGGTAAAATAGACAAATTTCATGAAAGAAACAAGCAAACCTCACTTAAGATGAAATAAACTAAATATTCCTATAACTATAAAAAATAGAATTTTTAGTTAAAAAATCATCCCTCAAAGAAAACTTCGGACCCAGATGAATTCTACCAAACATGAAGAAATAATACCAAACCTACATAAACCTTTCCCCCAAAATTGAAAAGAAACACTTTCTAATTCACTCTATGAGGTCAGCATAACCTTGATATCAAAACCAGATAAAGACATTATAACAAAAGAAACCTATAGGCCAATATGCTTTTTTTAGGAATACAGGTTGGTTGATCACTACAAAATTAATCAATGTAATTCATGATGTCAATAAACTAAAAAGATCATCTCAATAAATGCAGAAAAAGCATCTGACAAAATCCAACATCCATTCCTAATGAAAATTCTCAGCAAACTTGGAATAGAAAGAAACTTCTTCAACCTGAAAAAGGTAATTCACAAAAAACCTACAGCTAATATTGCATATAATCGTAAAAGATCTAATATTTTTCCTCTAAGATAAGGAATAAGAAAACATTTGTTGTCACGATTTCCATTCAACATTATACTGGAGTAGACTTCTAGCCAGTCAGTACAATAAGGTCAGAAAACCAAACAAGAGGAATCCAGATTGGAAAGGAAGATGTAATTAATGCTGATTGCATTCAAACTGACATAACTGACATATAATCATCCATGGATAAAATCAGACAGAATCTACAAAAAAGCTATTAGAACTACATGTTGAGTATCTCTTATCCAAAGTCCCTGGGACCAGAAGTGTTTTGGATTTAAGTATTAGGTATGGAATTTTCCAGTTGTGATGTCATATAGGTACTCAAAAATTTTCAGATTTTAGAGCATTCTGAATTTTTGTACTAGTACTGTGTTAATGCAAATGTGCATATTGGAACTGTGCGTAGTGAGGCCTTGGTTTCAATATGCACGTTTCATTTAACATAGTACCATGCAAGGTAAGGACTAACTGTATTCGACATAATCCCAATAAAAATCCCAGAAGGTCTTGTTTTTTTAAACTGACAAACTAATCCTAAAAGTCATATGAAAAGGACCTAGAAAAGTGCGAACAATTTTGATAAAGTAGAACAAAATTGGGGCACTGATACCTGATACTTATAAAACTACAGGGCCAGGTGCAGTGGCTCATGCTTGTAATCCCAGCACTTTGGGAGGCCAAGGTGGGTGGATTGTTTGAACCCAGGAGTTCAAGACCAGCCTGGGCAACATGGTGAAACCCCATCTCTACAAAACATACAGAAATTGGCCAGGCGTGGTGGTGCATGCCTGTAGTTCCAGCTACTTGGGAGGCTGAGGTAGGAGGACAGATGGAACCCAAGGGGTCAAGGTTACAGTGAGCTGAGATCACCCCATGGCACTACACTCTGGACAACAGAGCGAGACTCTGTCTCTATTTTTTCAAAAAATCCAAAGACATATAAAATTACAGTAATCAAGATGGTGTGTTATTACCCTAAAGACAGATCAATAGGTCTATGAAACAAAATAGAGTTTTGAAGCATATATATATGAACACACATATATATATACACAATATAATTTTTAAAAAATTACAAGAAGAACAATGGAGAAAAGATTATCTTTTCAACAAACGATGCTTGAACAACTATATATCTATATGGAAAAAAAAGACAAGACCCTCCTCCCAAAAAAAGACAACTTGTATACAGACTTCATAAAATATCTGAAAATTAACTTAAAATGGACCAAACATGTAAACGTAAAACCTAAAACTATTAGACTTCTATAAAAAACTAGGAGAAAAGCTTTCCAACCTTGGATTAGCCAAAGATTTCTTAGAAACAGCACTGAAAGTACAATTCATAAAAGAATACATTGACAAATTGGACTTTATTAAAATGGTGATAAAAATGACCCAGAAAATGAACAAATAATAAAGTTAATGACACCAAAAGCTTGTTCAATGCATGATCAATGAAAATGATAAACCTTTAGCTAAAAATGGTAAACTGGAGTTTGTCAATATTAAGAATTTCTGCTCTTTGAAAGATTCCATCAGAATGATTCTAATGACCAAGGAAAATGAGAGAAGACCAAAGTTATCAGTATCAGCAATGAAAGGGGAGACATCACTACAGATATGTCAGACAAGAAAATTTCAAGAAATATAATATATACCAATATATCCAACAAATAAAATGAAACTGACAAATTCCTTGAAATACTCAAATTACAAGAACGGGCACAGAAAAAATAGGAAATCTGAATAGCCCTAAATCTATTACAGAAATTAAAAGTATAATTTAAAATATCCCCACAAGAAAACCCCAGGCCCAGGAGATAGCTTCACTGGTGAATTCCACAATACACTAAGAAAAAGTAATACCGGCTGGGTGTGGTGGCTCATGCCTGTAATCCCAGTACTTTGGGAGGCCAAGGAGGGCAGATCACGAGGTCAGGAGATCAAGACCATCCTGCCCAACATGGTGAAATCCTGTCTCTACTAAAAATAAAAAAATTAGCTGGGTGTGACGGCACGTGCCTGTAATCCCAGCCAATCAGGAGGCTGAGGCAGGAGAATCGCTTGAACCAGGGAGTCGGAGGTTGCTGTGAGCTGGAGGTTGCAGTGAGCCGAGACTGCTCCACTGCACTCCAGCCTGGCGACAGAGTGCGACTCCATCTCAAAAAAAAAAAAAAAAAGAAAAGGAAAGAAAAAGTAATATCAATTCAACACAAACATTTTGAGAAAATAATGAGCTAATTATATGAGACAAGTAAACCTGACTCTACTGATACCAAAGCCAGTAGAAACTTTAAAGCAATAACCATCAAAACCACTGATGCAAAATCCTTTAAAATATTAATATTTTTACTACATTGGTATATAAAAAATACAGTAAACCATGGCCAAGTAGGGTTTATCCTTGGAATGCAAGGTTAGTTTAACATTCAAAAATCAGTCAATGTAACTAACAGAATAAAGAAGAACTATACGAAAAACTCAATTCAGAAAAAAAAAGCATTCTAAGAAATTCAACACTTATCCATAACAAAAATTCAACAAATTAGGACAAGAAAACAAATTCTTGAATCTAACAACAGGCATTTAAGAAAAACCTGCAGATAACACTTAATGGTAAAAGACTGGTTTGCTACCTAAGATCACTGAATGGAATGTCCTAGCTACAGCATTAATATAAGAAAAAGAAACAAAAGGCATACAGAATGGAAAGAAATAAAACAACACAATTGTTCAAACAGAAAATATTTTTATTATTATTATTATACTTTAAGTTCTGGGGTACATGTGCACAATGCGCAGGTCTGTTACAAAGCTATACACGTGCCATGGTGGTTTATTGCATCCATCACCCTGTCATCTACATTAGGCATTTCTCCTAATGCTATCCCTCCCCTATCCCCCAACCCCCTGCTATCCCTCCCCTAGTCACCCACTCCCCAAAAAGTCCCAGTATGTGATGTTCCCCTCCCTGTGTCCATGTGTTCTCATTTTTCATCTACCACTTATGAATGAGAACATGTGGTATTTGGTTTTCTGTTCTTGTGTTAGTTTGCTGAGAATGATGGTTTCCAGCTTTATCCATATCCCTGGCAAAGGACATGAACTCATCCTTTTTAATGGCTGCATAGTATTCCATGGTGTCTATGTGCACATTCATTATCTAGTCTCTCACTGATGGGCATCTGAGTTGGTTCCAAGTCTTTGCTTTGCTTTCTATATAAAATAGAAAGTTACAAACTGGGAGAACATATTTGCAATATATATATTTGACCAAGGAAGTGTAACCAGAATATATAAAGAACTCCTACAACTTAATACAAAAGACATACACCTCAATCAGAAATAAACATAGATGTAAGATCTGAAGATATACTTCAACAAAGATATATGAATGGCCAATAAGTACAACATTTTTAGTCATAAGGTAAATGCAAATGAAAATCACAAGAAATACCATGACATCCACCAGAATGGCTAAAATTAAAAAGGATGGCAATACCAAGTATTGGCAAGGATGTGGAAAAGCTGTATGTAATTCTATTACTGGTAGGAACATAAAATAGTGCAACCACTATGGAAAATAGTTCGGCAGTTTCTTAATGACCCAGCAACTGCACTCCTGCATTTATGTAGAGAAATGACAGTATGTCCACTCAAAAGATTTACATGCAAACATTCAAAGCAGCTTTACTCAGCCCCAAACTGGAAACAATCTTTATTTCTAAGAACAGGAAAATACTTTGGTATATGCATGAAATGGAACATTACTCACCAATTTAAAAACTACTAATATGACAGACATGGGGATGAACCTCAAAACCATTATTTTGAGCAAAAGAATGTCTCTCTCAATATTTGCCCTTGGAACTCAGCTGCCATGCTGTTAGGAAGCCTTCTGACATAGAGAAGTCACATAAAGTATAGCCAAAGTTCCCAGCTAAAGTCTCTCAGTCAACAGCCAGCATCAATCCCCAGATGCAAGTTAGTGAGCCTTTAGAAGATTCCTGCCCCTAACCCTCAGTCTTCTGGCTCATGCCCCAGATTTGCCCTGTCTAAATTGCAGAGCCCCAGAAGCTGTGACTATATTAAGTAGTTACTTTATGACACTAAGTTTTGGGGTAATTTGTTATGCAGCCATACATAGTACCTTGAACACCATGTGGTGAAGCAAACTATTCTAATCAAAACTGGCTATTGTAACCTTAAATTAAAATTAGAGCAGATGCTAACTTGTTTCTTTGTGCCAGAATGGCATCCCTAATGTGTTATATTGCACCTTCTTATTTCTTGAAATATCACTTTATATTAAATATTTGTTGAGCATTTACTATGTACAAAAATTCAGGCAGCCAGGTGTGATGACTCATGCCTATAATCCTAGCACTTTGGGAAGCCGAGGCGGGCGGATTGCCTGAGCTCAGGAATTTGAGACCAGCGTGGGCAACACGGTGAAACCCCGTCTCTACTAAAATACAAAAAATTAGCTGGGTGTGGCAGCGTGTACTGTAGTCCCAGCTACTTGGGAGGCTGAGGCAAGAGAATCGCTTGAACCCGGGAGACAGAGATTACAGTGAGCCAAGATCATGCCACTGCACTCCAGCCTGGGGGACAGAGTGAAACTCTGTTTCCCTCCATCCCCCAAAATTCAGGCTTGCTTAGAAGTTTAGTAACTTTCACAAGGTCAAAAATAAATAAATGGCAGGATCATTATTTGAACCCAAGTCTCCTGAAATTAACTTCCTTTTCTTACTCACCACACTGTTGTCCCTCTTATGGTGATGTCATGACTACTATTGTGACTAGTAAGGAGACTCGCCACAGAATATTTTTGATGCACCTCTGGAATCTTCCTCCCTATGCAGCTCCATGGTCTTTTCTCAGGCTATTACTGTTACTTTCATCTCTCTTGATTCCTTTGTCCATTATGTCTGCCGTGTGTAATACTTCTCACTCTAGCACAATCTGCCCATACAATTTTCCTTTCCTCAATTGTAGACTACTTAGTGTTGCTGAGAGAAATCATATCTTCATGTTGATAAGCATTGCTACAAATTCCTTGCATTCAGCCTCAGAGGGGAGCGGGGTGGGGCCTTGAGGCAGCCTAGCATTCTCTCTTATCTCTCTAAACCTCTAAGGTGCTATTACTAACTTTTATGTCTCTACTCTCTACCACCACGCCTACTCTCAGCAGGTGGCTCTGCCTCCCACCTGCTGAAAATCAGGCCATTTGCTGAGGGATGTCCTCTGGTTCCTCCTCCTGCCTGCAGGCCTACCTCTATTGTACCTTGCCTTTCTTGTGGTCTTGATGGAAGAGGGGCCCACCCTCCACCTGCTGCCTATCAAGGATCTCTGTCCATCAGTGCACCCCTTTCTTTCATCTTAGCTCTCTCCTCCAGCAAAAAAGGAAAAAAAGATACTGGAATCCTTCCCCTTTTAATCTCTACCCCTGCTCCACATGCCCCTACGTCTATGACTGTTTCTCTCTTCTCTTCTCAGTCTAGCCGTTTGAAAATTATCCCCTATTTATTTTCCCTGCTTCCTCACTCTCCATTCCTTCCTCTGCCTACTACAATCTGGCTTTTGTCCCCAGTGCAATGACAAAATTGCTCTGGCCAAGGTTCTCACTGGTTTCCACGTTGCCAAACACCACAGACATTAGTTATTCCCTCATTTGGCCTCTTTATAGCATTTGACAACACAGAAAATCTTTTTGATCTCAGCGTCTATGACGGCATTCTCTGATAATAATTCTACTTCTCTTTCCCCCTCCTGGTTTCCTGTCTCTTCCCATCCTTTCTTTAAATTTAGGTGTTCCCCACATGTTCTCACTTACAGGCGGGTGTTGAACAATAAGAACACATGGACACAGGGAGGGGAGCACTATACGCTGGGGTCTGTTGGGGGGAAATAGGGGAGGGACAGTGGGGGGTGGGGAGTTGGGGGGAGATAGCATGGGGAGAAATGCCAGATATAAGTGAAGGGGAGGAAGGCAACAAATAACACTGCCACGTGTGTACCTATGCAACAATGTTGTATGTTCTTCACATGTACCCTCAAACCTAAAATGCAATAAAAAAAAAAGAAAGAAATGGAACTGTTCAGCTGCCACAGTTATCACGACATCTGGAGGAAAAAATGCACTATACTATATGATATGCTTTGACTTTGCTTTGTTTATAGGTGTGATTTTCTCTAAAGATACTTTCAGGTTCTATGCAATAAACATATTAAACCCTGCCATCATGGATTTTTACTCTTAACCTTTGTTATATAACTTAGAAAAGCCTTCACATTCCCCACCAAAAAAGATACACTGTAATTCTTTTTTTCTGCTTATCTTATGGTTTACCGTTAATAAGACCAAGATCATAATGAGTATATAAATCAGTGGTGATTGGCCTTTATCATGAATCAGAATCACCTAGGCAGCCTGTTTAAAATGGAAATCCTAGATCTCCACTCAGTGGATCTGAGGTGGAGATTATAAGTTCAAATTTTTGATGAAGTCCTATGGTGATTCTGACATGTGACAAACTAGCACACTTTAAAATGCATTAATAAAGTGAGATAAGATTAAATTCGTGCTGCAAATCCTTCTTCATGGTGTTCCTTTTGGAATTGCAAGTAAATGCTGCTAGAGATATAGAGTCCACAGATATTTATGTAGACAGGGAATGATCTCAGATAAGAATTCTTGACTTAGGTATTATTATTTACAAATTTATTAAGAACCTGTTACTTGTAAGGCACTGTGCTTGGCATTAGGGGTACCAGGATAGAAAACAGGTTGTGCTTGTTCAAACAGAGCCCAACATTTCTCAATTTTAAAAAACCTCAGCCCAGAGTCATAAAGATATTGTTCATATATACATAACTGAAATACAAATTTCAGAAAACAATTTTAATCCTACCTACCTGCCATATAATGTGATGTTTACTCTCTGGTTCTGTTTGATTCTACTGTATCTGATTTCATTTAAAAATATTGCAAGTCTTGACCTACGAAATTTGTTTTAAACTCTGCTAATGTGGGAAGATGAATCTTCAGTTTGACAA
This sequence comes from Cheracebus regulus, assembly GCA_963574635.1. Lineage (NCBI taxonomy): Eukaryota > Metazoa > Chordata > Mammalia > Primates > Pitheciidae > Cheracebus > Cheracebus regulus. The sequence goes on along the minus strand of CAUYQU010017429.1, from coordinate 2,360 downwards.
ACACAGGTCTATTTAATAATCTGTGATGTGCATCCTATGAATCACATGTATATATCTTTCTAGGCACATGTATCATGAAAAGGTGGAATTGGGGAGGCTACGAACTTCTTCATAAACCTTGCTTCTCAAACTTTAAGGTGCACAGAAATCACCTGCAGATCTTGTTAAAATCAGAAAAGATTCTGATTTGGTAAGTCTGGGATGGCGATCTGAGATTCCACATTCTGACTGTCTTACGGGTGATGCTGAAGCAGCTGGTCCGTTGACCACCATTTGAGAAGCATTGCTCTAAAAATTACAAATGTGGGTAGGGCTGTTAAACTGGTAAGGTGGGACCTGGCAGGACTTTCCTATAAGAGAATTTCCTCCAAGGAAAGATGAGTCAAGCATATAAGGCACTGACACATGAGAAAAGATAAGTGTGTGCCACTCAAATTTTACCCCAGCCTCTATATCTGAATTTGGTGGAGAGATAGCTGTATGTAAACATTTACAAACCAACAAGCCTAGAAATAATTGTTTTATTAAAAATCTGAAATTCCCCAGGGGCTGAAGCATCACTGAGGTGTTGCCCTATTGGGCAAGTATAACTAAAGTGAGGAAAGGGACTTTATCCACATTTTCATAGTTGTCGTGGAATAGGGTGAGTAGGCTTGGCTCACTGGGGACTCCAGCGAAATCTACTGGGCCTGTTACCTTGAGAACTTCAGCCCATCAGCATCAATGGGAACTTTAGGAGGATGGAAGATTTATGAGAAGTAGCACAGTGACCAGCGGACATGACATTGTCTAAGAGAGGATGGCACCCACCTTTCAGTTTCCTACACTTATTCCTGGATACAGGTAAGATATACCCTAGTCCTCTTCCAAGTGTCTGGGGGGTTATTTTTTCTCCTAGTGCAGGGGAGCAGGTAGATGCCAATCCAACACATACATTCTGTACCTCATCCAACGTACTCAGCAGTTCTGAAAAACAGGGTATTATCTCCATTTGACAAACAACATGACTGTCCATTAGAGCAATGGATCTGTAATAACCCCATATTGACTTCTCCAGATGAATCTCACAGGTAGGCAATGTGAGTTTTACCTATCATTTTAAGTTCTGAGAACAAAAACTTTAAGTGTCTCTGCTGAATTTCGTAAGTTCACTGAACAGTTATTCTCATCACTTTTTACATACTGTGTTCCGATTTTTAAAAATATTTTACTGTTTTGTAACAAAAGTAATTTGTGTTATCTGGGAAAAGATAGAATAGTAGAAAGAAAGAAAATAGAGAAATGAAATAACCTGCTATCTCACAACTCAGAAAACTACAGTTAATCCTTCATGTATTTAACAAAAACATACAGATTCTGTAGATGATATTATAAGCTGCTTTATTTTTCCAAGACTCATAACGTCTCTGCAATGCACATGTGTGAAAATCTGCTACTAAAACACAGAGCAAGCAAGCACTGGCAGTTGGGTCAAAAGGCTACAGGTAGCAGGAAGAACATCTAAAGCAAAGTATTACCACAGGTAAAACATATGAGCTGAAAAATGCCTGCCAGGGACACTACACATAAGGAATGTCTTCAGTGTCCCTTCGTGGGGCCCTGCAGCCACCCCTGAATTCCCTTGGACCCCTAGGATAGAAGGGGTCCTGTAAATTTCTTTGCATCCACAAAAACGCCCCCAACTTCTGTTTGCTTTTTCTCCTTTTCTCTTCCACCCTAGCCTTGTTGTCAAATTCTCTGATCATGTCCTCATTGCTGAAATTCATATCATGTATGGCTTCCTTATATTGCTTTAGGTAATGAGCCAACCCCTTGTTGGTTTTTCTTTTGGCTTTCCTGGGTACATCATCCTCACCTGGGTGCTTCCCTGAAGCCCTTGTTTGACTCTCTGGCTCTCCCTCTTTCTCTGGCTTTCTCTCTCTCTCTGAGCCTCCCTCCATCTCTGCCTTTCCCTCCTTCTCTGACTTCCCTTCTTCTTTTGCCTTTTCCTCATTCTCTGGCTTTTGTTTATCCTTTAACATTTCCTCATCTCCTGTCTTGCCCTTGTTTTCTGTCTTTCCCTCGTTTTCTAACTTCTCCTTGTCTTCCAGAGTACAAGTTACTTCTGGCTTTCCCTCGTCCTGTGGCTGTTCTTCATTTTCCATCTTTCCTTGGTTCGACGGCATTCCTTCATTTTCACTGTAGGGTTTTTCCATGTCGAGATTTCCCCTCCTTTTCCGGTCCTGGGGGATGGGGGGGAGGGAAGAGGAGACAAAGAGGAGACATGGGAGACTGAGGGTGTGGGGTGGAATGCAGGTCTGGACAGTACTTGCATCTCACCCGTGGTGAGGGTTCCCCTAAGCTGGCTGGGCCTCCAAGAG
>CAUYQU010017428.1:0-23592 GCA_963574635.1 Cheracebus regulus | reverse complement strand
TTTTAATACCCATTTTTAAACTGCATTCTAGCCTGGGCAATAAAACAAGAATCCCATTCTCTCTCCCTCTTTCTCTTCCTCTTTCTTTCTCTTTCATTCTTTTTTTTCTTTCTTTTGCTGTTTCTTTCTTTCTCCTTTTCTCTCTTTTTCTAAAAAAACAAAACAAAACAAAAAAACAATATTTTCTTATATACCATCAAAAGGTGCAGTCTAGAAACAGAAAAAAAGGAAACATAACTAACTCCACTGAATACACCCATAAAGAAAGTGCACTAAATGGAACAGAACAGGGCTTCTCTTCTGGCAGCATCACCTTTCCATCACCTTCATCCACCAAGAAGCTTTAAATTGTTGTATGTGTCTTCAACCTTCAAATAGATAGGGCAAGTGAGGTCAGGCACAGGGGCTCACGATTGTAATCCCGGCACTTTGGGAGGCCGAGGTGGGTGGATCACTTGAGCTCAGGGGTTTGAGACCAGCCTGGCCAACATGGCAAAACCGCATCTCTACTAAAAATACAAAAATTAGCCAGGTGTGCTGGCACATGCCTGTAGTCTGAGCTACTAGGGAGGGTGAGGCAGGAGAATTGCTTGAACCCAGGAGGTGGAGGTTGCAGTGAGTAGAGAGCACGCCATTTCACTCTAGCCTGGGTGACAGAGCCTGTCTCAAAAAAAAAAAAAAAAAAAGGCAGGACAAGTGTTTGTTGAAGAAACTAAAGCACAAGCGAATCTCAGCAGAAGTGTCTAGAACTGCACAGAGAACAGGGTTGCACTCTGTCTCTTCCCTTCCTCTTCCTTCTCAAACCAGTTGCTCAGTGCCCTTCCTTTGTAGAACTGAACTTCAGGAGAGCATGAGGGGTTGATAATTCATAATTCCCATCTTTTCCCTGCTGAAATCATTTGCTAGAAATCATTGTCTCTCTTTCTAGACATTTGCATCATCCCACATCATTTTTTTAGAGGTCACCTTTATTGAGGCATAATTCATATTCAGTATATTTATGCTTTTAATACAGAATATACTCATAACTCCTAAAAATTCCCTCATACCCCTTTGTAAACAACCCCATCCTGCCAACACAAGTCCCTAGCAATTGCTGGTCTGATTTCTGTCCCTATAGTTTCGCTTTTCCCAAAAAGTTATATAAGCAGAGTCTTATAGTGTTTTGAGTGTGGTTTCTTTCACATATAATAATGCTTTTGAAATTTATCCAGGTTGTTACAAGTAGTCATGATTTGTTCCTTTTTGTTGTTATTTTTTTGAGACAGAGTTTTGCTCTTGTCACCCAGGCTGGGGTGCAATGGTGAAATCTCGGCTCGCTACAACCTCCACCTCCTGGGTTCAAGTGATTCTCCTGCCTCAGCCTCCCCAGCAGCTGGGATTACAGGTGCCCACCACCATGCACTGTTAATTTTTGTATTTTTAGTAAATACAGCATTTCACCATGTTGGCCAGGCTGGTCTTGAACTCCTGATCCCAGGTGATCCGCCTCCCTTGGTCTCCCAAAGTGCTGGGATTACAGGCATGAGCCCCAGTGCCTGGCTTCTTTTTATTGTTAAATGGAATTTTCTTTGTATGGATGAACCAAATTTGTTTATCCATTTGCCAGTTGGTGAACAGTTGGGCTGTTTATGAGGTTTGGTGATTTAAAATAAAAATTTATTTTGAAACTTTTTTTGTTAAATTAAATCAACTTTGTTGTATCAAGCAACGTATCATAACTTACTCATGTAACAGTTAGCAATTGCACTTTTGATTTGAAATTAAAGAATTTTCTTCTGCCCTTTCACCCAATGCATTCATTCTCAAATATAATCATTATGAGGGCAGGCTTGTCCTAGATGTTCCAAAAGATATCCTTGTTTTTGTACTTGTCATTCCAGGCCTGTGACTTTCCATGTGGAGAAGAGAACCCTCCTTCTTGTCCACATCTGAACCGGCAGAGCTACTGTTAGCTGAAGGGACTCAGAAGAGAGCAGCACAATTGCCTGAGATCCAGTAGTCCCTTTTGCAATAAAGCTATGATGTAAGTAATCTTATGTAAATGGTTTTTAAACTTTACCCATAGGAAATGGAGGAGTCAAATTTTAATACATCAGACTCAGCTTCACTTTAAAAATTACCTACCTGAGAAAGAAGAAATCTATATAAAGACATCAAAGTTCTAAGATCTGTAAGTGCTGATTTATTAGATAGTTAACATGCACCTAGAAATGAAATTTGTCTTTTAGATACACTTGCCTCAGGCATGATAGTGTTGCAACATTGCCATATCACTGCAGCAAAACTATTGTGTTGAAACTTATCTTTCTTTCTCTGCCCAGGAAAAAGGGAGGTGCAGGGGAAAAAAAAGAAGGAGAGAAAATGGAGCGGGGAGAGTGGAGAAGAAGGAAGTAGAAAACTGGGGAGTGATACAGCACCTTTTATCTCAGAATCTCAAAAGTTGTTTTCATGATCAGATTCATCCAACATGTCTGGGTGGCTAGGACATGGAAAACTAGGTAGGAGCTGGAATTAGTTGCGGTGGAGAACCACAGGGTGATGGTTAATTTTATGTGTCAGTTTGGCTGGACTCTGGGGCACCCAGATATTTGACCAAAGTCACCCTGGATGTTTCTTCTGTGAGGGTGTTTTTTGGATAAGATCAACATTTTTTTTTTTCTTTTGAGATGGAATCTTTTCTGTTGCCCAGGCTGAAGTGCAGTGGCATGATCTCTGTTCACTGTAAACTCCGCCTCCCGGGTTCAAGTGATTCTTCTGCCTCAGCCTCCCAAGTAGCTGGGATTGCAGGTGCTTGCCACCACATCTGGCTAATTTCTGTACTTTTAGTAGAGACAGGTTTCACCATGTTGGCCAGGCTGGTCTCAAACTCCTGACCTTAAGGGATCCACCCACCTCGGCCTTGCAGTGTCTGGATTACAGGCGTGAGCCACTGTGCCTGATCTAGATCAACATTTAAATTGGTGGACTTTGAGTATAGCAGATTACCTTCTGTAATGTGGATAGGGCTTATCAAATCAGTTAAAGGCCAGAATGGAATAAGAGACTGACCTCTCCCAAGGCAAGATGGAAATTCTGCCTTTGAACTTCAGCAGCAATTCTTCCCTGCGACTCCAGCCTGAAGATTCTGAGTTTACCAAGCGTCCATGACTGCATGAGCCAATTCTCTCTCTTTCTTTTTCTCTCTGTATATACACACACACACCCTTCCTAAGAAATCACAGAACTTCCATATTTGAGAAAGTATTAAAGACAATTTATTCCAACCCTTACCCATAAATTTCTTCTCTAGCATCTGCCTAAGCAAGCATTGAACTGCAGCTGAATATTTTCTGCCTGGTAAACCACTAGCTGCAGAGGCAGCTACTTTCATTTTTGGACAGCTTTAATTGCTTCAAGTTCTTTTGTTTTGGTTATCTGTTTGTTTTATATAGCAAGCCCAATCTATTTCCCAATGTCTTCTACCCTTTGGCCCAAAATCGTGTCTGGGAGTCACATAGGCTCTTTGTACACAGGTATACCTTCCCCTTGTCCAGTTAATCTTAATTAATTTATTTATTTTATTTATTTTTTGAGATGGAGTTTTGCTCTGTCACTCGGGCTGGAGTGAGGTGGCATGATCTCAGCTCACTGCAACCTCCACCTCCTGGATTCAAGCTATTCTCCTGCCTCAGCCTCCTGAGTATCTGGGATTCCAAGCGTGTGTCACCACACTCAGCTGAATTTTGTATTTTTGGTAGAGACGAGGTTTCGCCAGGTTACCCAGGCTGATCTTGAACTCCTGACCTCAAGTGATCCATCCACCTCAACCTCTCAAAGTGCTGGGATTGCAGGCGTGAGCCACAGAGCCCCACCAGTTAATCTTAATTTGAATAATCTATGCAGCAGAATTATTCTGAAATATTAACTAGTTTTGTTTGCATATTTAGGATGTCCTAAATCACCTAGGACAGCCATGGCTACTGCTCCACGGAAGGGAAGATGGCAGAGCATAGAGGACAGCGTCAATTCTGGGTGCCTGAAGGGAGGAGGGACAGAGCATAAAGAGCACTGTGTCAGAAGGAACTGCCCAGATGGCAATGAAGCATAGCACACATGGACTATGCGCCTGGTGACCAGGGTCAGGCAGGATGATGGGTCTCTCAGGGATGTAGCTTGGAAATGTGATATCCAAGGACTAGATGAACCCCAGCTCCTGCAATGCTATAGACACAATGATGGAGCAAGCAAGAAAGAAGAAAGCTGGAATTGACTGGGTCTCCGTCTCTTCCACTGAATAGGGGCATGAGAGAAAATTTTAGTTGAGTTTATAGAAACATCTAGCCAGTTACATGTCTTACATTTTTAGTGACATTTCCTCAATGTGTTGGCCAGGCTGGTCTCGAACTTCTGACCTCAAGTTATCCACCCGCCTCAGCCTCCCAAAGTACTGGGATTACAGGCATTAGCCAACCCACGTGGCCTGGTTACCTTAATTTTTATCCTTAAAGCTAATCATTAGATGAGACCCTGAAGGAGCCAGTCAGGGTATGGAACTTACAGGAAGCTGAAATTTATAATAGTTGGGAATCACCCTGTAGAATTTTAAATCACCAAGTTCACAGGCAGGCGAGGCAGTGCTTGGCTTTCTTGGTGATGAATGTGGCAGTTTTGAGGACAATGTAAATGCACGTCACAGATAACATTTATTTATTTATTTTTATAGGGCTTTGCTCTGTTACTCAAGCTAGAGTGCAGTGGTGCAATCATAGCTCACATAGCCTCAAACTTCTGAGCTCAAGGCGTCCTCCCACCTGAGCCTCCTGAGCAGCTGGGACCACAGTAACGTGCAACCAAGCCTGGCTAATTGTTTTACTTTTTGTAGGTATAGGGGTCTTGTGATGTGGCCCAGGCTGATCTGGAACTCCTGGCCTCAATCAATCCTCCCTCGTCAGCCTCCCAAAATGCTGGGATTGCAAGCTTGAGCAACCATGCCTGCCCACAGATGACATTATTAAGCAGTTATCATGCTCTGTGCTTCACATCTATTTTATTTAATTCTCACAACAACCCAATGACGTAACTACCAGTGTTAACCTATAAGGAAATCAAGGCTTAAGTGACATCACCTAGTGTCACAAAGCTAATTAGGGGCAGAGCAAGCATTCAAATCCTGATCTGATCCAGAACAAAATCCTTTACTCACTATATGTTATTGCACCCTAAAATGCAGAGAGGGTATTAAAAAACCCCAAAGAGTTAGGAAACTTTTCTTATACTACTACAATTTTATTGAAACACAACCGTGCAAATTGGTTTGCATATTGCCTGTGGCTGCTTTCACATGACAATGGCACAGTTGAGTCATGGTGACAGAGACAGTATGGCGTGCAAAGCTGAAAATATTTACTGTCTGGCCTTCTCTAGAAAAAGTTTACTGACTTCTGACCAATGGTAGGGAAAACTATAACAGTAATAACTCACAAGTAATTTGACTAGATAATGTTCTTTTTAATCAGGAGCCACATTCTTGCATATTTATCTTTAAGTTGGTTTTTAAAAGGATTCTTTTAAAACTTTTTATTTTTTAATAGAGGCAGGGTCTCACTATGTTGTGCAGGCTGGTCTTGAACTCCTGGGCTCAAGCTATCCTCCCACCTGAGACACTCAAAGTGCTGAGATTACAGGCGTGAGCCACCATGCTGGGCCTAGATTAGAAGCACCAGGCAGTCTTGCTAGACCTCTGTGACCCAGGCTAGAGTGCAGTGGTGCAATCATAGCTTTATATTTAAACAGAAATTAGTCATCCTTATATCTTCTTGAGTGGGGTCCTTGTGACTCTATTAACAGTGCCAATATCATGAGTAACAGACATCTCGTGGAGCTCTTTATTGATGAATCTGGGAATTAGTAGTGTGGCCTAAACACCTCTGAGAGAAGGACAGAAATAATTACTTTAAAACTTGGAATGTTCTCTCAGTTTTGGAGCGATGGGGTAAGAGATTCTGTTGGGATTATCTCATTTGAATTAATGCCAGTCATGGCATGCCCAGAAAATTCTTCTCAAAAGCAAAGGGAAACATGCCAAGGATGGCTGGCACAACTATTTACACTGAAATGTATGGGTTGTCTGTATACACATGTATCCACAGATATGTACACATGCACACATATTTCAAGCACTCCAGCCTTCTCCCTGTTGAGATTTATTTTGTCATAACTCCTCTTTTGCTTCCAAGAGAAAGAGTTAGTCCTGTCCTCACTCTCTTCCTCTTCTCTTCCGGTCTCGGAGTGCCTGAATTTGCCTTGATCTTTTTCCTCTTGTGCTGAAATCCACACTGGTGGTTTCAGAGTAGGCTGCATTCTACCTTGCAAATCTTTCTCCTCTCCACCAATTTCCCATCACCCTTCATTATCACCATTCTCACTTCTCTTTAAAGTTTTTGCGTGGACCAATGTTCAGGTAGTGACTGGGATCCCCATGCACTGCTGGAATAATGACATCATTATTTTAGTTATTTAGCTCCTCGGCAGAACTCTCCTTATCTGCATGAGATTTGAGGCATGATCTGCCAGCATGCTGCTGAATCAAAGAACTGCCTTCAGGACTTTCCTTATTTAGTGAAACTATTGTTGACAAACCAGAACTGCACCCAGAACTCTCGCCCATGGTTTATTCAAGCCAGGTAATATACTAAGTGCTTCGTGTAAGCAGCAGTTTCTTTCTTTTCAGAAATTGTTGGCTCTCACAAAAGGAGAGTTCAGATGTCAGCCTGGTACTTACATAAATATCTTCCACTAAGATTCAGCATTAGCAAACTCTCTGCAGGATACGATTTAAACCCTCAATAAAATACTGTGGGGGCATTTCTAATTTATACTTAAATAATACTTATTTTTTCTAATGTTTACAAATTTAAAATACTCTTTCCTGAATTAGGCAATAAATAAGAATTTTACTAAAACATTTTCTACATAAAATCCTTAGAAAGTCTATTGCAAAGTGTGATGGCTGGAAGACTGAGCTGATAGATAGTTTAAGGACTCATATGTCAGCGTTAGTATTTGTTGGTAGTGCTTATCCATTCTACATAATAAGGTTTTGTGTATTGATGCAGGCACTGCCTTACACAATAATATAACACGAGGCATGATATTCAGCACATTTTGAAGAAAGTGTGACACTAAGGCCTTCTGAAATGTGTCCACTTTGCCCCTTTACAACATTACAATGGGGACATTCTTTTTCTGAGGCAGTCATTTAGGCCAGTGCTAACAGATTATGGCTTGATCGCTATTTATCACTTTTGGATTGATGTGAAAACCAGGCATCCCTAATCAATAACAACTTTAAAAAGCCAAAATATTATCCAAGAAGATAGTTTTATAGACATATTCAAAATTATTTCATTAGATTTCTAAACCTTTTAAAAAAAATCCGGCTTTCTATTCAAATATTTAGCTAAATAGTACATGATGCAGTCAAACCTGATCAGTTTTCTAAACCCCTTTGCTTCATGTATTTAATGTGGAGAGGACCAGAGAACAGAAAGAATTTCACTGCCTTTGCAAGGATTTGTCAAAAACATCGTTCTTACTCGTAGGAGATGTTGCAAAGAGAAGCTGCAACATGATAAGAAAGAAAGTTGATTCTATTACATCTGATGCAGTTGGACATTGATTGAAGTGATCACATTTCAGATGCACCTCAGGGCAGAAGAGGCAATCTCTTGAAAATGATGGCCAAATTTTGAGTGAGGGGAGGGGACTGGGCAGAAAGGACTCCTTGTCTGAGTAACAGCTTTCTGTCGTGTGTTCCATCATGCCCATCCTTGGCACTTCTCTAGCCTAAACCTTATCATAATATGACGTTTAATTATCTGCCCATTCATCTGCTTCTCATACTAGACTGTGAGCTCCTTGATACCAACCATATGTTATTTATATTGATTTTCCTAAATGCTAACCAAAGCAGATGCTCTATAAGCATTTTAATAGGAAGAAAGAGAAGGAGGATAGGAGAAGGGAGGGAGGGAAGGAGGAAGGAAGGAGAGAAAAAAAGTTCACTTACAATGTCTACAATGGTATTAGAATAGAACATGTATTTAGTTTGACGAGACTATTTTTTTCAAAACTAAGTATGATTTACTTTGGATTTAAACACAAATTATAACAGGTACAATGGGCATTATGTAAAGAAAAGTAAGTGTAATACATTTTTAAAGGTTTTTAAGTACCTGTATTAAATGTAAACTAAATGGGTAAGATTTTTCATCCCCAAGAATTACCTGGGATATTAGCTTTGCAAAGAAAAGTAAAAAGAGGGCAATGAGATTGAGTGAATTATTTGAATAAATATATGCAGTCACTATAAACTTCCAAAGGATTTTAAAAGTGAATAAGGAAATATTGCTAAAATAAAGTAGCTTTACTTATCACTTTTGTGAATTATAAAAACAAAATATGTTGGTAAGTCTTACTGTTAAGTGGTTGATTTAATTCTTCATACATGAAGTTATTTCTAAACCTGGATAATGTACACATGTTGGTTAATTATTACAGGACTCCAAGTCTTTCTCTTTGTTCCACTCCTTAAACAACAAAAGGGTCATAAATCCTCGAAGTTCCCTTGGAGTTATCTTAGGCAAAGTCCAAAGTTTAAGACAGTGTTCCATGAACCATAAACATTGCCACCACTGAAGAGTCAAAAGCATATCCTAACGTTCTGAGGACATTTTTACCAAGCTTGCCTTCATCCTACTATCTTTAAAGATTCATACGTATTTAGCCTTTACCTGTTTCCTATCTAGAGATTTAAACACGTTTTTTTGTTTGTTTGTTTTTGTTGTTTTTTTTTTGTTTTTAAGAATAGAGATGGGATTTTGCCACATTGCCAAGGCTGGTCTCAAATTCCTGGGCTCAAGCCATCTTCCTGCCTCAGCCTCCCAAAATGCTGGGATTACAGATGTGAGGCACTGTGCTCAGCTTTAAACACTTTATTTTAGAATAATTTTAAATTTATAGAAAAATCACAAGGACAGTATAGAAAGTTGCCATATACCCTGTATTCAGGTTCCCCTATTATTAGCATCTTACATTACCATAGTATGTTTGTTATAATTAATATATCAATATTGATACAATATTATTAACTAAAGTCTATAGTCTATTCAGATTTCCATTATTTTTACCTAATATTCTTCTTCCGGTCCAGGATACCACATTATACATATATATAGTGTGTGTATATGTATAAAAATATGTAGTAATACTATATATTATATCATATAAAATATATATATTATATACATGTATAATTTTAATATATCATATATACATATATGTATATTATATGCATATATGTATTATATATTATTATATGTAGTTTCTTGTCCCCAGTATATCCTTGCATAACCAGAGTATGACATGCCAGTTTAAAAAACACCAACTAAGGAAACTAGATTGTTGTATTTATGGCCACATCTCCAGAATTCTAGAATTCCTTAGATTTGTGACTATAACTCCCTCAGTGATTCCAGAATCTGCAAAAATAATCTATTTGTAGAATTACATTTACATAAGGTTAGAATTGTTTTTCTCCTACTGCTCTTTTGCTCCTAGTAAAAAAGCAATTTAAACTGCAGGGGAGAATAATAACTACTAAAGTCAACACTAGCTTTTGTCTAATACAAAAACCATCAGCACGACTTAAATTATAACCCCCTTTATAAGTCTGGGATTGCTGAAAACAACAATTAAGCCACTCTACACTTGCAAGTGATCTATGATATTGTTTTTTTTTTTTTAATGGGCTTTATTTGTTACACCAACCACATTATCTAAACAGCTAATACAATTGCTCATGTAAAATTATGCCAATAAAAAAAGGAAAGATAGTTGTTGTTTGTTGCTCTTATCACGGGGTGAGTGTGGGGGTAGTGAGGGAGGAGGAATGGACTTACTGGCATTAGCAAATCAGCCAATAGATTATCTTCCTTAAGGATATTAATGCTTTGTAAATCTTTCCACTTCACCCTTGCCTAACTCCCAGGATGGCCACACACCCTACAGTGCTGTAAGATAGACCTTTTTTTTTTTTTTAAGATGGAGTTTCATTCTTGTTGTTCAATCTGGAGTGCAATGGCACAATCTCAGCTTACTGTAAACTCTGCCTCTTGGGTTCAAGTGATTCTCCTGCCTCAGCCTCCCAAGTATCTGACACTACAGGCATGCACCACCACGCCCAGCTAATGTATTTTCAGTAGAGATGGAATATCACTATGTTGGCCAGGCTGGTCTCAAACTCCTGACCTTGTGTGATCCACCCGCCTCAGCCTCCCAAAGTGCTGGGATTACAGGCATGAGCCACCACACCTGGCTGTAAGGTAGTCTTAAATGGGGAATATCTGTTATTACAACTGCCACAGCAGGTGCATATGATTGAGACAAGGTAGGAGCCATACTGGAATTGTATGTTTGAGTTGAAAAGTTGAGCAAAGATTTACTTAAAATCTTAACATTTGTGTAATAGGGTGCTCAGCTGACACTGGACTGTATCTTTTGATGTGTAAAACACTGCCACACTAGGGGATGTAAACTGTATTTTGGGGATTGAGCCTCCACCTGCGGTAGGAGGGACAGTTTGGTAGAAACTTTTGGCAGGTGAATCGAACAACTGCCCTTGTTCTAGGGAAACTTTTACCTAATAGTCTTCTTCTGGTTCAGGATACCACATTATACATATACATATATAGTGTGTGTGTATATATATATATATAATATGTATAGTAATACTATGTATTATAACATATATTATATACATATATAATATACAGGGACACAGAAAAAAAAAAGAAAAACCAAGGGCAGATGCTTCATTCTTTGTCTGCAGAGATAGAAAAAGGTTTTCCCCAAATCTTTGCAGATTATTATTTGTGTTCATGAGAGGTATGTGTACTTTGTTGTCCAAACAATTGTTTTTGAAAACTTGGGAGCAATCACCCACTTAGTCATAAAGGATGAGCTTCCCTGAACATCTGTTCCCTCCAGGCTGGAGGAAGGAATGTGAGAGCACATGGCTGGACCAAGCTCACTCAGCTTGCACTGCTGCCATTGCCCATATGAGTGGTTATCAAAGATGAAATAGATCAGACACTGAGACGTTCTCATGGCTGCTGTGATTGTCATGCTTGAGCTCTGAGGGTCAGATCATACCCTCAGAGAAGGGCATTTAAAGAGGAGGAACAATGATCAATTAATCCAGGAGAAGAGAGGAGTTGGATTAGGGGTTTTGGAGCAGGAAGGGCAGGTTCTTCCTTTTTTTTTTTTTTTTTTTTTTTTCGTTTGGCGATTGAGCAGAGCTTGGACTCTGAAGTGTTAGAGAAGCATTGGGGAGGTTCTTGCACTGGAGGACATCTATGGAAACTAGGCCAGGGTGCAGAGGCTGGGTCTGAGCTTGAAACTCTAACAGCATCCAATTCTAAAAGCAGTTGGGAATTACGTTAGTTTATAACCAAGTCTTCTATAAAATGCTACTACGAGCCTGAGCAAAGATGTACTATGTATTACATACAGTTATACTAAGGGAAGCTGAAGAGACTGTATCCCTCCTGGAGGCTGGGAAGGAACGCTTGTGATGACAGAGATGCGTGGCCTCAAAAAGCAGCACTGCTATAAGGGGCAGCAAAGGCTGCAGGCCAAGAAGTGAAAAATAGGCAAACCCCCAAACGTGTCCCCGATAACATGTATTACAGCACCTGGAGAAACCTCAGAATCGCTGAAAGGCAATGGATGGGGGTGCATTGTGGATCACATTCTAGTAACTACACCAGGAAAGGCTCATGCATTAATATCTTTGGAGTATGATTTCGATCGTAGGCCACAATTTGGAAATGCCAGGGACATAGAGGTTACACTTAGGTTTTGCCTGCTCCATAACACTTTTCTATAAATTTTCTATCATAAAAGGCACAATATTGCTCATCAGAAACAAATGCAGTACCTACTTTGAAAAAAATAGCATTTAAAAATAGAATACTAGACTGAGCATGGTGGCTCGTGCCTGTAATCCCAGCACTTTGAGAAGCCAAGGCAGGTGGATCACACGAGGTCCGGCGTTCGAGAGCAGCCTGGCCAACATGGTGAAACTCTCTCTCTACTAAAAATATAAAATAAGCCAGGCAAGGTGGTGGGCACCTATAGTCCCAGCTACTTCGGAGGCTGAGGCACAAGAATCATTTGAACTTCGGAGGTGGAGGTTGCAGTGAGCCAAGATCATACCACTGCACTCCAGCCTAGGCAACAGAATGAGACTCTGTCTCAAAGAAAAAAAAAAAAAAAGATATTATTTCAAACATTTTAAGCTAATGGCAACCCATAAGAGCCACATCTCCCTTTTGTCCTCTTCCCATAGGCCCTGGGGTCTGTGCATTCCCGGGGAACACATAGACTGTTCTCTCTCAAGCATCCTCGGTGCAGGTGGAGGACTTACGTTCTTATAATTCTAAAATCTTTGATTATAACCCACACTAAAATAACAAAGGTAATAAAATGTGTGGGTGGAAGCTTGCCAGACATGTGTAGGGTTCCACACCATTCATAAAATACTTTAAAAATGTTTAATTTCGTTTGAATAACACTTGCCATTGTAGCTATATAGATTTTTCTCCTTCTTCTCTTTTTTAAAAAGCAACGGTACATATAACAGCTCATTTAAAAAGACTGGCCAGACATTAACTCCAACTAGTTCTCTAAATTCAGCATGTGGGAGAACTACGTTCCATTTCCTTTTTTGGTTTCCCAGACCTTGATCTCCAAACACATGAAGTAGGTCTCTAAACTCTGAGTGGAAGTAAGCTAATCACTGACATTCAAAACACTCTGCTACTTGACACACTTAAACAATAAATGCCCAGCTGCTCTGCAGACTAAATTTCTCCTGTTGCAAGGAATTATCTCTTTAAGGGGCCCATACAAATCTATACAGGTGTTTGGAAGACTATAACTTGTCTGCGACTTTTTCTGCATCTCTAGGAGTGCTCAGCTCGGAGATTTGCACAAAGGAATGATGATTGTGCCCCTGTCAGAAGAGGAGAAATAAGGTAATTGCCATTGAGGGAGCACTTGCTTTGACCCAGGTATCTGTCAACAAGTGATAGATTGAATCCCCTTAAATAACATGTGACAAATAGATGATTCTTATTTCACAGGTGAAGAAACTGAGGCTCAGAGAGGTTAACTCATTTAATTTCATACAGCATGAGAGTGGGAGAGGTGAGGTTTGAACCCAAGTTCCCCAGATTCTAATTTTTTTTTTTTTTTGAGACGGAATCTTGCTCTGTCACCAGGCTGGAGTGCAGTGGCGTGATCTTGGCTCACTGCAACCTCCACCTCCTGAATTCAAATGATTCTCCTGCCTCAGCCTCCCGAGTAGCTGGGACTACAGGTATGCACCACCATACCCAGCTAATTTTTTTTTAATGTTTTATTTTTAGTACAGGGTTTTACTATGTTGGCCAGGATGGTCTCCATCTCTGGACCTTGTGATCCACCCACCTCAGCCTCCCAAAGTGCTAGGATTACAGGCATGAGCCACTATACCCAGCCTCTGATTGTATAATATCTTACTGTTTACTCCTTCTTTTCTCTCTTTCTCCTTTTTTTTCTTTGAGACAGGGTCTCGTTTACTCATCCAAGCTGGAGTGCAGCAGCACGATCATGGCTCACTGCATCCTCAACCTCCTGGGCTCGAGAGATCCTCCCATTCTGTCTCCTGAGTAGCTGGGACTACAGACACACACCATCACGCCTGGCTAATATTTGTAATTTTTGTAGAGATGGAGTTTTGCCATATTGCCCAGTCTGGTCTCAAACTCCTGGACTCGAGCAATCCACCTGTCTGTGCCTTCCAAAGTGTTGGGATTACAAGTATGAGCTATCATGCTTGGACTACTCTTTCTTTCTTTTTTTAAACAATCAGTTTAACTTCTGAAATGTTCGTATTAATCCTGATGCTGCTAAAAATTGTATTTCAAGAGAAACTCACATTAGCACTTCAAAATGGACATTTGTGTAACCTTTACCAGAATAAAACAAAGCTTCAGTACACCATGAAATGTCACAATGAATTTGTATGGCTGGAGAGCTGTCTGGAAATTCAGGCTCAGGTCCTGGGTTTATTATGGAATAAAAACACTATTTCTGATAAGATACATGGTCTCTCACTTTGGTTCATTTTCTTCCACTCTTTTAAAACAAAAATGGCTCTTTTTCTGTGTTTTTGCTTCTGAGATAATATGAAACCTCAGGAAGTCCTGTTTGCTTCAGTGGAGCCAACTGGGACAAAGGTGCTATAAAAATCTGAAGAATCAGCTGCTGTAAGGAACAATTTCACAACCACAACGACAGCCAGCAGAAACAGCAGCAGAAATATTAACATCACCGTCAGTACTACCACAGCCATCACCACCATTACCACTATCTTCACCATCACCATCACCAACACTGTCATCGTTATCGTCATCATCATCAGACTTTCCTAGAATAGGACAGATGTGGCAGTTTTCTCTTCCTCATGTAAAATTATTATTTTCCTATTATAAATTATCCCCCCAAGTTATCCCCCACAATTACCTATGTCTGTTCAAACTTCAAATATTTTAACCATGACTTTGACAGGATACAGACTTTTTGTAAGCAAAAAACAAATATTCAAGCTGCATGCATGGCAGGGGTCATTTACAAACTTCTCTCTTTGATCAGTCAAATTCTTTTCATTGTTTATATAATAGTGGTCAGCCTTCAAAAGTGTCTTTGAAGTAAGTTTGAATGTATGCTTTTCTGACTCACCCACCCAGCACACACACACACACAGGCGAGTGCACATACACACTTATTTGTATAAAAACATTTAGCTGTTGTTTATAGACTGACGTTCTGCAAGTACATATGTTCTCTCATTGCCTGTCTCTCAAGGCCCCAGATTTATACACTGTGTTGCTAATAAAGTTGGGATCAGATGTTGCTCTCTAAGTACAGGTGATTCTCTCTCTTTTTTTTTTTTGAGTTGGAGTCTCACTCTTGTCACTCAGGCTGGAGTGCTGTGTCGAGAGCTTGGCTCACTGCAACCTCCACCTCCAGGGTTCAAGTGATTCTCCTGCCTCAGCCTTCCAAGTAGCTGGGATTACAGGTGGCCACCACTACCCCTAGCTAATTTTTGTATTTTTAGTAGAGATGGGGTTTCACTGTGTTGGTCAGGTTGGTCTCAAACTCCTGATCTCAGGTGATCAGCCCACCTCAGCCTCCCAAAGTGCTGGGCATCACAGGCATGAGCCATCACGCCTGGCCAAGTACATATGATTCTAATCTACAATGACGTATAACATAAGACCAATCCCTATGTTTAAAAACTGTAACTCATAGATATGACTATTAAGATTAATTTTTAAAATCAATCTATTAGATTTTGAGCACACAACAGCTATTGTCCTTTTCAGAATATCAATATAAAAAGTCCTTAAAAATCTATCTGAAATTATCCCTCAAAGTCTGTGACATCTCTTATTTTGTGGTGGCAAACTAACTCTTTCTATTCAAAATGAATTAAACTCATTGAGAGGCAGAGTATTGAGTAAAGTGAAAAATCAAGCTGAGAGTTAAACTTTTTTTGATCAAAAACATGCTTTGGCTAAAATGTAATGCTGTGAGTCTTAGTGGGTAAGTAAAAATTCTGGTGATAATATGTTGGTGGTGTATTTTTAAATGGTTTCACAATTGAAAAATAGAAAAAAGTCTTGCTTTTATTAGATAAACAACAGAAATGAATTTCAACTTTAAGCCTTTGCACTTTGGGAAGCTGAAGTGGGTGGATCACAAGGTCAGGAGTTCGAGAGCAGCCTGGCCAACATGGTGAAACCTCGTCTCTACTAAAAAATACAAAAATTAGCTGAGTGTAGTGGTGCATGCCTGTAGTCCCAAGATACTCAGGAGGCTGAGGCAGGAGAATCACTTGAACCCAGGAGGCAGAGGTTGCAGTGAGCCAAGATTTCACCACTGCACTCCAGTCTGGGCAACAGAGTGAGACTCTGTCTCAAAATAAATAAATAAATAAAAATAATAACTCTAAGCCTTTTTAGATGATATAAGTGATAGTAGCTGAGGGTATTTTTAATTTTTTTTTAACATTTCAAAAAGATATGTGAGCTTTAAAAAGGTTAAAGTATATTGCAACATGACCGCTTTTCTGGGGTGGCTCCTAACTTAATTTTAAAGGCAATTCAAAAAATAATCCTCTAGAAATATTTTGAGAACTAGCAATTGAATTGAGCTACAGGCATAACCTTCTAGAGTGACTATTTTGAAAGTTAATGCTCACTGTAATCTTAATATTCTACTATATCCACTTAAAAATTAGGTTAATACTTGATAATCATATTTTTCACATCCAACTATTTCCCACAAAGTTGGAGGGCTTTGCAGATTTCAGACTAGAATTTTCCACAATCCTTATAAAAAAAGAGCAAGTTAAATGTGATGGTTAATATTGTCAATTTGATTGGATTGAAAGATACAAAGTATTGATCCTGGGTGTGTCCGTGAGAGTGTTGCCAAAGGAGATTCACATTTGAGTCAGTGGCCTGGGAGAGGCAGGCTCATCCTTCATCTGGGTGGGTACCATCTAATCAGCTGCTAGCTCGGCAAGAATATAAGCAGGGAGAAAAATGTGAAAAGAGAGACAGGCCTAGCCTCCCAGCCTACATCTTTCTCCTGTGCTGGGTGCTTCCTGACCTTGAACATTGGACTCCAAATTCTTCAGTTTTGGAACTAAGACTGACTCTCCTTACTCCTCAGCTTACAGATGGCCTGTGGTGGATTCCTGAGATCATGTGAGTTAATACTTTATAAACTCCCCTTTATATATATATGTATATATATTACATAAATATTATTATATGTCCCCTTTATATATATTTTCCATTAGTTCTGTCCCTCTAGAGAACCCTAATACATTATATAATGTCATTTTACTGGGTTCTCTGGTTTTCTGAAATTTCCAGTTCTAGAGAAATACCAACAGTAATTTACCACAGTTTTAGTTGTTGCTGTTTAAGCCAATGCATAATTCTAGATGTTATGTTCACAAAACCATCATACTGCAACCTCTGTCAACATAGAATCTAAGTATCCTCATGATGTCTTCTGAAGGAAAATGGATCTTGGAACTACCCCCCCTCCCCAGGTTTTTCCTGCCTTAAGGGAATCACTTGGCATTATCAACCACCATAAAAAAGGTTTGTGTGATAGAAAACGAAACAAAACAAAAAACCCAATGTGATAGAATCTGTACAAACAAAACCATATACATGTATCTGGTTTTGGAGTCTAATCTTAGAGACAGGGTGGCCACTCAAGTGTGCTGTATTCCTACACCCGACACAAACAAATGCATTTCCTACCCTGCACAACTTCCTTATTCAGGACCTAGAGGCTTTGTCAATGTTCAATTTCTTAGACAAGAAAATAGCAAGTCAAATGTGCGGGCACTCGTGACCAGCATCTCCGAAATGTAAGACTCTTTGTTTCCTCACTGTGGGGCAGTTTTGCATGGCCCCGGGCAGCTGTGCATTCATGGCAATCCACTGAAGACAAATGTCTGGAAGGAATTCTCTGATTGGGCCTCAGACATGATTCAGCTATTTTTAGGGTTTCAGCTGGTGTCCCGCCAGCGCCACATGACCTAGAAGGTGGTCCACTTCCTTCGATTGAGATAATTTGGGAAATGAGTGTCAGATGGAATTTTAGTCTCTGCACATATCACTAATACTGCTTTAAAATAAACAGGTTCTTAGAATTCTTTATCCCAGCCTGATAAAATCTAGTTGTCTCTTTCGATTTGGGGGCATAGGAAATTATTGGAAAATCAAGTAAAGTGGGTTGAAACTGTTGGGCCTCTGTCACTTTATTGCTAGCTCAAAGAGTGAGCCTAACTTTGGATGCCCTTGCATGGCAGTTTTCACTTTGGGCTCTACTGAGACTACCGCAGAGATGAAAATGCAGGCCTAGGTCCTCACAGTCTTTTTAGTTTTTATTTTTGAGATGGAGTCTCGCCCTGTCGACCAGGATGGAGTACAGTGGCACGATCTCGGCTCACTACAACTTCCATCTCCCAGGGGTTCAAGCAATTCTCCTGTCTCAGCCTCCCAAGTAGCTGGGACTACAAGTGCACACAACCATGCCCAGCTAATTTTTATATTTTCAGTAGAGATGGGATTTCACCATATTGGTCAGGCTGGTCTCAAACTCCTGACCTCAGTTGACCCATTCACCTTGGCCTCCTAAAGTGCTGAAATTATGGGTGTGGATGCCTGGCTGACCTCACAATCTTCACAATCTCTGGAGTGCCTGTTACAATTTAGACTCTCAGGCTCCACTCAGACTTTCCAGGGGTTAATCAGATTTTCCAGGGGTTAAACTCAATAACCTGCATCTTTTATGGAATCCCAGGTGATTCTTGCACACTCTGAAGTTTGGGAATCACTGCTGATTAAGACCTCATAGAGCTAGAAATTGGAAATTGTGGTTCTCAGATACCCCACACCATTCCACATTCATCTATGTTATATTTCAGATTCCTCCCTATGTTTTTGTTTGCAGAAATGCTTTTGTGGCAAGAAAAACAAAAGTAAGAAACAATTACTCCAGCATACACGTTTGGAAAGGGACCGTCTCATGCTTATCTTCAGTGGCGATTTCTTTCTGTTTAGAATACAAATGAATACATAAGAAAGTAATTTTGTCCCGATAACTTCAGTACATACAAAGCTACCTACTTCATCTACCACTAAGATGCAGCTTAGCATCTCCAGCTGCAACTGATATAAAACTCAGTGGACCCTGAAAACCCCCATGAGTCTTGGCTTGGGTATCTAGGATTAATGCTTTACCCCCAGTTCCACACCCAAGACCCTACCCCCACAATTAATACTCAGATCTGGCCTTTAGCCCAACAGATCCCAATTTCAGGTAAAATTTAAGAAGGTGACATATACAAAAATGATCATGAAATGCATTCCATATGTGGACTTTTAGGTCACACAGAATGAAGACATTAAGAATACGTTAGTAGGGTTGTTTCTAAGACAATTTTGTGTCATTTTTTTTGCTTTTCTAAATGCCTGAAATAAGGCTTCCTTGATGTGCCAAATTTAGCAAGCAATCCAGGAGATGCAAGAAACCTGTAAACTTTCCAATTTAAAACCATACAAAACTCATATTGCATTCCGTTGCATATCATGTTATAAAAATCTCAATATGATTCAGATAAAATTAGTAGCTTAAAAATTACATAGTACCTTATATGTTATTTATTTAGCACCAACTGTATATTATACAAAGCTTTATTTATTTATTTTTGTATTAATCCTAGACATCCTTCTGATTTTCAAAGCTTTATACTGTATGTTTTGTGAGAATGAGAAAGGAAATCATATAATTGAGTCAGGCCTTCAAGAAATGCACAAACAGTGTGCAGAGGAGAGAAGGAGTAATGCTTATACTAGACATCCAAACAAATGTAAGAATTAGAACTTGGTAATCATATATGAGAGAATGGAAAGTGAGAGTACTGCTTCTTTTTTTTTTTTTTTCATGACGTTTCCCTCTGGCGCCCAGTCTGGAGTGCAATGGTGTGATCTTAGTTCACTGTACCTCCACCTCACAGGTTCAAGTGATTCTCCTACCACAACCTCTGAGTAGCTGGGACTATAGGTGCATGCCACCACACCCGGCTAGTTTTCTTCATTTTTAGTAGAGATGTGGTTTCATTGTGTTAGCCAGGATGGTCTCAATCTCCTGACCTCGTGATCTGCATGCCTCAGCTTCCCAAAATGCTGGCATTACAGGTGTGAGCCACCACACCCAGCCTTGAGAGTGCTTCTTTTAGCTGCTTTCTCCCACAAAGGTATACAGTTTAAAGATGAAATGTTTTGTCATGGGTTCCTTTATATATGTGTATGTGTGTATGTGTACCTTTCTATGGGTGTTGGTTTCTGTGTGTTTATCTTCTGCTTTTTGGTGGTATTGTTTATTTGATTAGTTTTAAAAGAAATCTTTCTTTTGAATACATTTGCATTCGAAAATTCAAAAATCAACTCACAGACAATTACTGTTGTCAGTTTCCTAAGTATCTTGAAGAGATATCTTATGAAAATACAAGCATCTATGTATATACAGTTTTTTTGTCCCTTCTACTAATTTTTTTTCCACTAAAATTAGTCGCACATAATATGCAACATTCTAAACTGCTTTTACTTTAGAGACTCTTTTAAAGAAATATATGTGTATCTACTGCATTTTTTTTTCTTTTTTTGAGATGGAGTTTCATTCTTGTTGCCCAGGCTGGAGTGTAGTGGTGCAATCTCAGCTCATTGCAACCTCTGCCTCCTGGATTTAGGTGATTCTCCTGCCTCAGCCTCCCAAGTAGCTGGGATTACAGGTGCTTGCCACCATGCCTGGCTAACTTTTTGTATTTTTAGTAAAGACAGGGTGTCACCATGTTGCGCAGGCTGGTCTTGAACTCCTGACCTCAGGTGATCCACCCACCTTGGCCTCCCAAAGTGCTGGGATTACAGGCATGAGCCACCGTGCCTGGTCTCTACTGCATTTTTAATGGCTGCATACCATTCTACTATCATAACATAAATATGTTAACCAATTTTCTATTAATAGTCATTTATAATGTTTCAGGTTTGTTGCTATTCTTGCAAATTCTTAGAAGTAGAATTGTTGAATATGTGTGTTGTATTCCCTTAGTGGTAACCCTGGCAATTTTTAATATGAATGCAAATGATGTTGAAAACTAACCAATATGTTTATCATTCTCTCAAATAACTCAATCTATAAACATTTAACTCCAATCACCTCTTTCTTACTTCCGTGCCATTGTGTAGTTTACAGTTTTTGTTTATCTCTGAAAAAAGATACTATTATTGCCTTCCACATTACAATGTGCTTACACATACCCACAATTTTACAAACTACTTTACTCGCCATTTTTTCTTTCATCCCAGATCTTATATCTGGGATTTGTTTCTTTGTGTATGAAATGCTTATTTAGAAATTCTTATAGCAAAGGTCTGTTTGATGAAAACATTATAAACATTACTAGTTTTTGTGTATCTTAAAATGTCTTTATTCTACCCTCAAATAATAGGCTTGTTGGTGTAAAATTCTAGGTTTTGAGCATTTTTCCCCCCTTAAATTAGTGAAAGTATTGTTCCACTGTGTTCTGACTTCCATTGTTGCTGTAAAGAAGTCAGTTGCCAGTCTAATTGTTACCCTTTTGTAGCTGATACTTCTTTCTGGCTGCTTTTAGATAAATCTTATTATTTTCCTTCTTCAGTCTGATTATTGTGAGTATAGTTATATATTCTTAAAGATTTAATCTTCTTTGAATGTGTTTTAAATATAAGAATTGGAATCTTTCAACAGTAACAGAAAATTCTTACTTTTTTTTTTTTTTTTGAGAGAGATTCTCAAAAAAAAGTACAGTGGTGTAATCTCAGCTCACTGCAATCTCCACTTCCTGGGGCCAGGTGATTCTCCTGCCTAGCCTCCCAAGTAGCTGGGACTACAGGTGTGTACTGCCACACCTGGCTAATTTTTGTATTTTTTGTAGAGATGGGGTTTTGCCATGTTGCCCAGGCTGATCTCAAACTCCTGAGCTCAAAGTAATCCACCCACCTTGGCCTCCCGATGTGGATTAAAGATGTGAGCCACTATGCCTGGCTGAAAATCCTTAGCCATTTTCAATTTGAATATTGCCACTTCCCCATTCTATTATGTTCTGTAATTCTGATTGCAATTCTGTGATTCTTACTCCATACCACAAAATTCTTAATATCTTCTTAACATTTTTAATTTAATTTTTCTCTTTGTACTGCATTCTGGTTAATTCTTGAGGAGCTATTTTTTATATCAGTAACCTAGTCTTAAGCTGTATTTGTTATGTAATTTAAATATTGGGTTTTAGATTGAAATTACTGTATTTTCATTTTCAAACATTCTTTTGCATCCTTTTTAGATCTTTTATATTGATTTTGTAGTCTTTCACTCATGATGCCTTGTGCTTATATATTTGTTATAATTTTGACTGTAGATACATGTTCCTGGGTACTTTACCTTTAGTAATTTTTGAAGTCATGTTTGAAGATAAGTTTCTTCAGAGAGAATATGCATTTACTTCTACCTGGCACCAGGAGGGCACTCCCTTCAAAGGGAAAGTTTAAAATCAATTCTAGGTTTGAAGTATTTGTGCTAAAAAATTCCTATGAAAATTGATTATAGTTATGAGTGCTCAGTAGAGGAACCTAGCTCCAAGATTGGAAAATGATGTACTTCTTAACAGTTCCTTCTGTGGGTTCTTAGCTTTGTCACACGTTCCTAGATTGCTCAAGGGTTTTTCCTTTCAGACTCTCCTCTTTGGTTGTACTCAAGGATTTGTCTTTTTCTCTCACACTTCGTACAGTTGTCAAAACTGGAACTCAAAAAAATCCAATTTTAAAAGATTTTCCCAGTACAAAAGGTGAATTCAGTGCTTAGTTGCCTGTAAGTATTTATTCTTTTAACTAACTCATACTCTGGCCAGGCACAGTGGCTCACGCCTGTAACCTCAGCACTTGGGAAGCAGAAGTGGACAGATCACTTGAGGTCAGGAGTTTGACCAGCCTGGCCAACATGGTGAAACTGTCTCTGCTAAAAATACAAAAATTAGCCAGATATGGTGGTACACATCTGGAGTCCCAGTTACTCAGGAAGCCGAGGTGAGAGAATCACTTGAACTTGGGAGGCGAAGGTTGCAATGAGCTGAGGTAGTGCCACTGCACTCCAGTCTGGGTGACAGAGTGAGACTGTCTCAAAACAAACACAAACCCAACTAACTCATACTCTCCAATGAATTTTCTTCTTTTATATGTTCATAAATTCATTTAGAAAGAGGTTTATTTATTTAAAAATAAGTAAATAAACCAGTGTCTATTTTTGTTGTTTTCAGTGGAAGAGCAGATGAGGCTTCAGAATTATGTCAAGAAACAACAGCCCAGAAAATTCTCAAGAGCTGAACTTCAGTTTCTAATTACTTCTCATAGCCACTTTGGGCACATGCTGAAATCAATTATGGCATGGGAACAGTTACAGCATGGGACAGTGAGGAAACTTGGTACATTTCTGAAACTCCATAAAGTCATCAGATTATTTTTACTTTAGATGCTATAAACCAAGAGTATTCTTTTACTCAACACACACACTCGTACACATTTAATACTTTCGTCAAAGCTGGCTATAAAATTGATAGCAGAAAATAAACTTGGTAGAGTTTACAGAGTTTAGAGTAAAGGAATAATCTGTGTTTATAAAGTTTACGCTAAAGAAATAATAGGGTAAGTTTTTTGTTGTTTTTTTTTTTAGAATAAAAAGAATGAAAGAGGAAGAGATTTTAGAAAAAGAGAGAAAAGGAGAAAGAAAGAAACAGCAAAAGAAAGAAAAAGAATGAAAGAGAAAGAAAGAGGAAGAGATTTTAGAAAAAGAGAGAAAAGGAGAAAGAAAGAAACAGCAAAAGAA